>REGL01000473.1:195984-220826 GCA_004194395.1 Aurelia aurita complex sp. Pacific | reverse complement strand
ATTTTCCAATATATAGCTTGTAATTGGCTTAAAAAGTAGCAAATTTAGCTCTTTTAGGGCTACCTGGTTTTGAACCATACTGCAAAGATGCACTGATGATTGACGGATCAATTTCTTTGTTCATGTAAAGCATCTGGTTTGGCATAAATGACAGAAAGAAATGCGCACTATCATTGCAGACCTCAGCGACGATAAAAAATCTGAAATTTTGACACTTAGGCAAGATTGAGTATTTCGCTTAAAACTATAGCTCAAAATAAGGTTTTTCAACGTGTAATTTTTCTGCCTTGTTGTACCAAAAGCAAGCATTTTATCATCTATGGATATTTTTGGGTCTTTGACAAAACAACTCAAAAAGAAAATTTATCAAAGGTTTGATAATCAATTTTTGGTGATTTTTGATCAATTTTTGAAACAGGAGTATTTTTTTTGGGACACCCGGTATTGATTCTGCTAATCGGTAACACTTTAATTCCTTCTGTCTATGGATAAAATTTGATCTGGAGCAGTTTAAAAACGACATTTAAGAAGTTAACACAAATTTAATATGGTACTATTTGTAGACAGTACGTTTTATCAAAAATTCGTGACATGGTTTTGAAGTTCAGGGCCCGGTTGTTCAAAACTGGTAATAGCCTAATACCGGGTTAGGACTATGCAAATGACTATATAATCATGCCTTTAAACCAATATTAGCGTTAATCGTGTTTGAACAACCCGGCCCAGAACCTTAAGTCTTTCGTAAATAGATAGTCGTGGTCCAACCATGCTCGCTGGAGTACACAAAAATTTTGTCGTAAGGGTAGTGGATTTCGCCTATAATCGTGAATAAATCATTTGTGCTTTCATTAAATCAACTGCGCATATTTTTATGATATTCTGCGTTTAATTCTGCATCGAATGATATGTAAGTTTATTTNTTGGGTCTTTGACAAAACAACTCAATCAGAAAATTTATCAAAGGTTTGATAATCAATTTTTGGTGATTTTAGGCGAATCTTTGAGACAGGAGTATTCTTTTTTTTGGGACACCCGGTACTGCTTCTGCTAATCGGTAACACTTTAATTCCTTCTGTCTATGGATAAAATTTGTCCTGGAGCAGTTTAAAAATGACATTTAAGAAATTAACACAAATCTAATATGGTATTTTTGTAGACAGTACGTTTTATCAAAAATTCGTGACATGGTTTTGAAGTTCAGGGCCCGGTTGTTCAAAACTGGTAATAGCCTAATACCAGATTAGGACTATGCAAATGACTATATAATCATGCCTTTAAACCAATATTAGCGTTAATCGTGTTTGAACAACCCGGCCCAGAACCTTAAGTCTTTCGTAAATAGATAGTCGTGGTCCAACCATGCTCGCTGGAGTACACAAAAATTTTGTCGTAAGGGTAGTGGATTTCGCCTATAATCGTGAATAAATCATTTGTGCTTTCATTAAATCAACTGCGCATATTTTTATGATATTCTGCGTTTAATTCTGCATCGAATGATATGTAAGTTTATTTAGTATATTTTGATGAACGGCCGTGGTAAACAGAGTTTCTTAATAACCGTATGAAGGGTTACAGTAACCTTAAACCGTAACAAGTTTGTAAACAGATCCAAGCAGTACCGGTAAAATGCAAATGTGGTCTAATACTCCAATGGGCACTCTGTTTACAAAATAAAGTCCTTGGAGCTAGAAAGTGAGGCTTTCAAGTATAGTATGAAAATGAATCAAATCTTGTGTTTCGTACGGGTGTCTCAAAAAAAGTATATAGATTTGGTTAGGTCCAGCGATGTGAATTTAGCTTGAATCAATGGCTAATCACTCTCAAAATGTTCCTCAATAGTTAACTTGAACATAGATACCTCGTTTGTAGGTATTGGTGCTTTGAGAGCAAATATTTAATCTTGAAAGCTCAAATTTGTACGCATTTGCAAACCAGAGTTTTGGCCTTTTGCCCTGAGCAAATTCTTGAAGCACATAAAACTAAAAACTGAGATTAAAGAAAAATTCAGAAAACTGCCCAACGGGTGACTGGCGGATGACTTCTGGCAGACAGAATTATATATATTGTTCAAATTTTATCAATGCTATCATTGATTCATTCGCTGTACCTTAAGCATTTATTTAGGCCAAGAGGCAAAAGCTCTGGTTTGCAGGTGGATACAAAGTTGAGCTTTCGAGATTAATATTCTGTTATCAAAGCATCAAATCCAGAAAATCCAGCATTCCGCAAATTACACTGCACTTAGCTCCGTTCATTCACTTCCATTCAGTTCATTTCATTCTTTACATTCTCATACATACAAATTGATAACAAAAATGTGTACTTATAAGAATGACTTAAAAGGAGCAGCTCTCTAAGTAGGTATACTAACGAGAAGGGAGCCCCACGTTATGAAGCCTCGATAAAAAGGATGTAAAACTCCCCAAAAATGTTTGCATGGCTATACTGTACAATTTTTCAAATATAATAAATTATCACATACCCTTTATCAAGCTTTACTCCAATTTTCTCCAGTCCAATACCAGAGGTGCATGGATCTCTGCCAATACCAATGAGGATCTGGAAAAGAAAACACCCTTTAGAAAATTTGATGAAATGATGAGCAAGCGATATCGTTCCAAAAGATGCTCCTGATTGAAAAATCATCAAACTTCGAATACAGGGCCGATCTGTAACTTTGTTTTTTTGGCAAGAAGATCAAGGGCCAAATCATTTTCCCAGGTATACCGGGTGCGCCAAAATAAACTATGCACGTTTGGACGGCCACAATAAATCATACACTGGACCGATTTTGAAGATTTATGACTTAATCGTTAGCAGAAAGCCTGAATTAGATACTGGGATTTTCTGCAAATTTTTCATTTTCAGTTTTTAGAGCTAGAAGCGAGTTTCCTTAAATTTTAGTTTTCGAAAACACTGAAAACGATCAAATAACATCGATACAAAAAGAGAACTTGTTCGTGGTGATTTGGGATTTAGAAATCGATTAATTGTAATCTGCTGTACGAGAGTTCGTACTAAATTCCCAAATCACTCTGAAAACGCTTTCTCTTTGTTCATTCATGTTGAATCTTCTAAAATTTGATCGGCGTTTTTTTATTGTTTACAGTGTTTTCGAAAACGAACATATTAAGAAACTCGCTTCTAGCTTCTAACTGAAAACGGAAAAAATTGCAAAAAGTCCTATAATCTAATTCAGGTTTTCAGCTAAAGATTAAGTCATAAATCTTCAAAATTGGTTCAGTGTACGATCTATTGTGGCCTGCCAAATGTGCATAGTTTATTTTGGCGCACCCGGTAGTTCATCTTGTGAGAGGCACATTTTCAGCCTATCATTCACCCGGTACGAAACACAAGATTCCACGTGATTGAGTTGAGACATGAAACTCCACCCTGTGAGCCACGGAGTGGGGGCGGGCGTATCTTTGAAAGGGCACCCTTGTCTCGACCAAATGTTAACCAAGGTACCTTTCTCTTGATCAACAGTTGCCAGGATTACCTCTTTGCCGAGTGCGCCAAAAGTACATAGAAACAATACCCTTGGATAGACTTAACTAGGACAAGGAGATCTTTAAAGGTGCCAATTCCCTTCATACGTGTACTGTGTAAAGCCCCTCCTCTCACGTGCTATGTACCAACTTGAGATCCTGACTAGCGTTTAGGCTGATGGATTCAAGCTTACGTTTTCTATTTTCTCACGCATGAGCCCTGCATCACATTTGACATTCCTTTTCATATCATCTCCCCTTATTTGGGTCGAATTACCGAAGCTAGAATATAGCGAATATTTTGTACCCACGTGAAATCTGTATGAGCTCGTGATCTTATTCAGCAAGGAAAACTAATGGCGTCTTGATGGCGTCTTTCTACGCTTGCTGAAATGTTTTGGAGCAGTTAATGACACATGGAATTGATTGACGTTAGAGTATGTATCTTTAATATCACGTTAGAGTTCGAGCATGGGATGTGATGATTAGGCCAATCGATAAGATGCCCTGTGCCAGAGGAGAAATAGCAGCCCCTTTTTTGGATAGTTATGTCGATACATGACAAATTATGTTCTTACAGGGGAATCATATTCGAAATTTTTGACATCAGCTAAACTTTACTCTGGAAAGCAACAAGTGCCTCCTTTCATGGTGACACTACGGTATACTTGATGCGTCACAGTTCGACCCTCCGTGTAGTCGACGAAATATAGTGTATAGTCTGATTTCATATTACTCCTTCAACAAGTCTGTCATATTTGGATTGAAATAAACATCAATTTAACACGGAAATGGACCAGTTATAGATAAAATGAAATTAAAACACAGAGCAAACAACAAACAAGTTCAGATTTATGAAGCAATAACGTCGAATGAAGCTCAACTCGTGAAGAATTTTACTGGTATTGTCAAGAAGATTGATTGTATGGTGAGAATCTTTTGTATTTACGTTTGACTGTACACGTTTTTTCTTTTATAAGAAACTTGGATAAGCCCATGGTACTCAAAGTTCCTTAATTTTACGTGAAAATTTCAGCTTTTTAGTACCAAAAGTTTCTAATGTGTTTCTTATTTTTTGGATTCATTTAGGATGCATGTTGTTTCTACAACTGCCACGTATTCGTTTCTTGACAGACAGCACAATTTTTAGCGAGAAGGAGAGTTCTTTTTTATTCAAAACATAAATCTATCATCAATATTACTAAAAATATAAAGACCCAACGACAATTTTCCCATGATTTCCTTGTGTTTGGCTTTAAAAGTTCCTTAGCAATTCTCAAGCATAGTATTAGAGTTTCTTAATTTTTTCGCTATCCTAGTACTAGTTTCTTATAGACCAGTTTCTTATAAAAGAAAAAACGTGTATTACGAAGAAAAAGACCTCATGGGTGTGTGCGAGCGTAGTCACAAATCATGAATCCATGATGCTGTAATGCTGTAAATATAGGCACAATTTTTCCAACCATTTCCTCGCAGGCACAGAGTATTTTTAGAAAATGCGAAGCTAGTACCAACGGCCAAATAAAATCAAGCCTATATAACATACAGCCCATACAGCAATCTTTGAGGGGACCCTCTGAATTAATGGGTTAACTTCCGACTCAATGATGTCTCTTAACTAGTTGCAAATTATGGAAAAACCGCCGATAAAACCCCGTTGAATAGGGTTCTATGGTTGTAAAGAATACCAGTGCTTGTAGGGTAAAATATTTTGCTGACATTATGCTAAAGATATGAAGTGCACAATGTTTCGATTAAGTATCCAGAAAATTCGGATATTTTTGGCCGATATTCGGTTGATTCTCGCTGAAGGGCTGAATTCACTAGCTAAATAACTGATTTCAAAAACTGTGATATACGAATATTTGAACCTTGAATTCCAGTTAAAAATCCTTTTCGGTAGAATTTGGCTAAAGCAACCGCTCAATTTGAACGATCCCTTCCCTCAGCTGTTTTCGTAAGAACTTACCTAAAAATGTGACTCAATGCTGAAGGTGAACGTGATGTCACAGTTTTTATCGCCAAGCGCTTGAACGGCAGGAGTAGCTTATAGCCATCCCTTGGCTAGACTTGTATTGAAAAACAATAGCCTTGGATAGATTCATTTCAAAGCCGTTCGAGTCAGCAGATATCTCAAAATTGTTGGTTTGAACTCGGAAATATCACAGGACGAATCATTTTGCTAAAATTTAGTTCATTATCAACAAAAATGGGTTGTCAGGATGAAAAACTCGTGCCCAGACTACTTTGCCCGAAAACATGACCGTGCCTGGACCAACATTGTCAAATATGATATCCTTGGCTAGACTAGATGTCCGAAAAAGTATATCCTTGCTCGCGGCACATCCCCAGGTACCTTTACTATTGAACTATGGAAACGCCCCCCCCCCGTGCTTGGGTCCCGTGTCACCCCTACTTCCTACGGGTCTGCAACTCAACAAGATTGCTAACTCGTTATCTTACTTTCCTCTATAAGCAACACGAATCATTTCACCACAGCCAAACCCACAAAATAGGCCGCACCCCTCAATCCTATTCTAGAATTTGGCCTTGCAACGACACCATATATTTGAAAAGCAAGTTTGCACGTTTTTAGTTCAACTTTAAAAAAGTCTTTCTTGTGCAGATAAACTCGTTACGAGAAGCGAAGGGATAGAGAATTTATTTAGATGTTTCTCTTTCTAGGTGGTTATTTCTCAAGATGCAAATGTTAATTTTCCTGACCATCATCATAAGCTCTGTAGAATGTCGAATTCGAGAAGATCCAAAAGGTGAGGAAAGTATACTTTCTTTTTGACGTCTAGAGTGACGACGTGATTCCTTGTATTTGTTCAACACTTTTAATCTGATATTTTATTTTCACTCAATACAAGGATTCACGACCAAACTGATTCAAAACAGAGACTAAAATCTTACGAGAGATCTGAAGAAAAATCGAGCGTCTTCCATCCTTCAAGCGTCGAACGTCGCTTCGAGCATCGTTTCGAACTTTACGTCGCTTCGAAAAGTCGAGCATTGATCTAATCAACCAATCAACGCTAGGAACAGGCACGTGGTCTCACCTTATCAAGAAAATAGCGATCTGATTGGTCCCGCCGTAAATACGGCGGAAATTGCCCAAATTAGTCTGCGTTTTGAAGCTATATGGTCACAAGTCTATTTGACGCCTTCAAATGCCAACAGTTTTAGACCCCGTTTACACTATGCCGGTACGAAATGAATACGGCATGAAACTGTGCCGTATTCGTTTTTCTATCAAAACGGAATCGCCGTTTACACTATACCGGCACGAAATGAATACGATAGCTTTTGACCATGCGCAGAGCGAGGATTTGTCAAGGCGTATGCTCTCATTTGCCAGATTATCGCCTCGATGTGAATCCGACATGAAATGATGCCATATTCGCCGTTTACACTATGCCGGTAGAGCGACGAAGCCAGTTTTTTTTTTTTTTTTTTTTTTTTTCATAGTGTAAACGGGGTCTTAAAGCAAGGATGGGTTTAGTAAACCAAAATATTCAGCTTTCCGACATTACAAAGCGGTCTGCTTTCCAGAAGAAAACAGTTCACACCTTGAGCGCAGCCGACCCTGGTGTTAAAACCCTCTCTGTTTATTTTGATTTGATTGAGTGCACCCAGAGGTGTGAAATCTTTAAATTTAGATTTAAATTCATTTTTTGTAATTTAAATTTAAATCTTTAAATTTCCTTTCTTTAGGAAGGAAATCGCTTTGTGACGTCAGAGAGAGTAGAGCCTTTTGTATCCAAAAATCCACCCGTAAGGTGTGGAATCTATTTTTCAGAAAGAAGTTTGATGATTATTTTTGGGTTGATGCATTGTACCCCAGTCTGAGCACCCCTACCCCAAATATACCTGAGTACCCCCCCCCCCTTGGGAGCATTTCAGGTAAGAGAGGATTATGCGATTAAACAGGGAACCATTTTTTCTCTTATGAAACCGGAGTTTTATAAATACCGCAACGCTTTACGCCCACGGGGGGGGGGGTTATTTAATTTTGGACACTTTTTAGTTCTTTTACACCACATTTCGCAGTTTAAACATACAATAACATGAGTTAAATACATATATTCCCAACAGTTTTATCTCTTATTACAAACTTATTTTGGTCAATAAATGGAAAATCTTTGGTAACCTTTGGAATTCGATATGCTTTAAAGATTCCAGATTCCATGTTTTAAAGATAGCCTTGAATTAAAAGATCCCATTGTCTTAAAGATTCCATGCTTTAAAGATTCCATGCTTTAAAGACTCCATGCTTTAAAGATTCCAGATTCCATGTTTTATAGATAGCCGTGAAAAGTACGACCCCCGTTCATAACAGTATCATCTTGTATTTTGTCATCAATCATACCACAGGCAACAGGATAAGTATAGCTGTACCATGAAAATTTGAATACTTGCCTTCATGTCTTTTCTTTGTTTTCTGTCTGCTTTGCAAACATATGTGCACAAACAAGCGATTTTAATGTCAACGCATGCAGCACTACAACTTCACTCCTTCGAGCAACCATTTTGTAAAAGTGCAATGAACCCCTTTGGCTTTTGAATGGACCGAAATCGAGGATTGAGGCTGGCCAAAGTTCATTACACTTTTACAAAATAGTTGCTCGAAGAAGTGAAGCTGTAGTGCTGAACATGTTGACATTAAAATCGCTTGCTTGTGCACATATGTTTGCAAAGCAGACAGAAAAAAAGAAAAGACATGAAGGCAAGTATTCCAATTTTCATGCTACAGCTTCTTATCCTGTTGCCTGTGATCATACCAAGCCCGGAGCTGTCCTTTGAATAATGATAATGTCTGTCAGTAAACAGTAAACCTAGTACGCTGCACTCATTGACAGCATCGGTTCCAAATCTTTAAGGGGTCAGTCATTTATAACTCTGGGTACCGGGGCAGGTTAGAATTGGTGGGGGTATGAAAACTATTCCAAGGAAAATTGGGGGGTATGAAACTCTTTGGGAAATTTTAGAGGGGGTACGAAAACTTTCATGGCAGATTCTTTAGAAAATTATTGCAATGACACAATAAGGACTATGGAATACCATATCTTCTCAACTGCAACTCTAGCTAGCTTCTTAATGACAGCCTTCAAATCATCCATTGTACCCCATTATATTTGTATAAAATTCCAGCTCACTGACCTTCCATGGTAGTACTTCATTAAGTTCAAATGACATTGCCTTTTCTATTTTCTATCTCTTTTACAAAAACAGAACTTCTGTGATATGGTTATCTGAAAATAGTTTGATATATGGCCAGTGGTAGGGTATGAATTTTTTTCTAATTTTCCAATGGGGCTCCAAATTTTTTAGGGGAAATTGGACAGGGTATGAACATTTTTAGCTAGTTTAGCAATTCTAGCCCGCCCCGGTACCCAGAGTTATAAATGGCTNTTTAGAGGGGGTACGAAAACTTTCATGGCAGATTCTTTAGAAAATTATTGCAATGACACAATAAGGACTATGGAATACCATATCTTCTCAACTGCAACTCTAGCTAGCTTCTTAATGACAGCCTTCAAATCATCCATTGTACCCCATTATATTTGTATAAAATTCCAGCTCACTGACCTTCCATGGTAGTACTTCATTAAGTTCAAATGACATTGCCTTTTCTATTTTCTATCTCTTTTACAAAAACAGAACTTCTGTGATATGGTTATCTGAAAATAGTTTGATATATGGCCAGTGGTAGGGTATGAATTTTTTTCTAATTTTCCAATGGGGCTCCAAATTTTTTAGGGGAAATTGGACAGGGTATGAACATTTTTAGCTAGTTTAGCAATTCTAGCCCGCCCCGGTACCCAGAGTTATAAATGGCTGACCCCTAACTCGGCGTAAAAAAATGGGTGTAAAATTCAACGACCTATTTCTTCCGATTGAATGGCTTGAACGCAACTTTATTTAGATACCTATCTATGAATCTACCGTTGGACTTTCCAGAAATTTCGCACATTTTTTCAAATTACAGCGTATCTTACATTTCAACTAATTTGAGGACGTGACGTCATCACATTTCTAAATCATAAACCAGATGAGTGACAGACTTTTGCTTGATACCATATTGTAGGCATTCATAAACTATGGTTTTCTTCAAAATTATTTCATGTTGCGTCAAACAGTTTAGAAATTACGATGGTTTTAAGTTTTTTTGAAAATTTTTCTTGAATTCTTGAAAAAGAAGAAAGACACTCTAATTCTGAAAATATTGAAGATTTCTGAAAAGCGCAACGGTAGAATTATAGCGAAATAGCTAAAGTTTCTTTGAAGTCATTCAGTTCAAAGAAACAGGTCACTCGGTTTTACACCAGCGTTTTTTAAAGATTTGGAACCTATGTTCTCATTGACCGACTATTGTTATTGCTAGCTGTTTATGTTTTATTCAAAGGCATGTACATTGAAGAGGGTCATGTTGATACAAATATTTTACTCGCTGGATTCTTCGGTGCTCATCAACATGGAAAAGGAGGAGCTTGTAGCAAGATTATCGATAAAGCAAATGGAGTTTATCTCATTGAGGCGATGCGGTATGCTATAAATAACATCAACAGCGCAAGCAAAATCCCGTACGGAAGGAAAATGGGCCATCGAATATACGACACCTGTAGATCTGCAGATAGACTGCGGAAGCAAGTGGATGCACTAGCTCGCAAGTATAAATATTTCACGAGCGCAGGCCCATTCGTTGGAGCAGTTGGCCCCCCGACGACAACCGAAGTCAGAAGGTCATATGTTTATTTCGATCTTCCCGATCTTCCGATCATCAGCTATTCTGCAAAAAGCGTAGCTCTCAGCGACAAATCTGAGTACAGAAAATTTTTCAGTACAATCCCAGATGATAGTCAGCAAGCTGGTGCTTTGCTGGAAATTGTGAAACACTTCAAATGGAACTTTATATCAACGGTAAACTCGCATAAGTATTTCGAGAAAGGAGGGATGGATCTTGCTATAGAAGACTTAAAAAAAGAAGGAATTTGCGTATCATCACGAAATGTTTTGCACAAGAAACCAACAAAACAAGATTTTGATTACATCGTCAGAGATCTTAGTAAAGAACCAATTGCACGCATAGTTGTTTTGTTTACGACCCCAGAAGATACTAAAATGCTCCTCAAATCTGCCGGACCAAACTCGAAGTTTCAATGGCTCTCTAGCGTAGCATGGGACCCGAATATGCAAGCAATTGAGGGTGTAAAAGAGGCTGCGAAGGGCGCCATTTTACTTAGCTATGTTAATTCAAGCAACAAAGAATTTCTAAATCATTTTAAGGGCCTAACGCTAAACAAAAACAAATATAGCTGGTTTGAAGAGTTCTGGGAGCAACAATTCAATTGTACTGTCAAGAAAAACGGAAACTTTACAAAGAAGGAATGCACTGGTAATGAAAATTTGAGAGAAAGTGATTTCTACGCTGACCATGCAGCTTCACAAGCAGTAATCGATGCCGTTAATGAATTTGCCTTCGCTGTACGATGCTTCTTAGATCGACATAATGGCAAAAAGCCGCACATACCTCTTGGCTGTTATGGTCCCCCTGCCCCCCATATCTCAGGCTGTGAAATCAGGAGATCAAAGGAATTCAAGCAGGCCTTGAAGAAGCCTAATTTGTGCAAGGACCCTTTCAAACTTTCCTTGAATTTTGACCCAAAGACATTACGCTATCATCGAGACATTTCAATTCTGAACTTTGATGGTGAAACATACAAGACAATAGGCACTTGGAAATCAAAGGCTGGCACAAAAAAGCCGATTCTGCACATAAACGAAAAGTCTATTGTTTGGTACAATGGCTCGTCCACACCACCAGCATCGACTTGCTCCAAACCATGCAAAATTGGAGAAAGAAAGGTCATGAATAAGTTAATAGAGTGCTGTTTTACTTGTGAGGCCTGTGGGAGAAAGGAAATCTTGAAGAACAATGTATGTATGTCCTGTGAAAAATTCAGCAAGCCTAATGTTAATAGAACGAGCTGTGAAAACCTTCATGAACTGCGAATAAACACGAAGAATCCTTTTGGAGTGACGATCATAGTTTCATCTATTCTTGGTCTAATTTTAAACACAATAGTCCTGTTTCTTTTCATCAGACACAAAGATTCAAAGATCGTCAAATCCTCAAGTCGAGAGCTATCTTTCTTTATGCTTGGAGGATTGTATCTTTGCTTCATTTCACCGTTCATCTTCCTGATGGATCCAACGACAATCAGATGCGGCCTTAGAAGGTTTATATTTGGTATTAGTTTGACAGCATGTTACACTCCTCTCGTCCTTAAAACCAATAGAATCTACAGACTATTTACAGCTGCTCGTGTCATGGTATCAATGCCTCCTCTTGTTAGTGCACGTTCTCAAATTTCCATATGCTTCGGGTTGCTAGCACTGCAGTTATTCCTGTGTATAATGTGGGTTGTTGGTGCACCTCCTGTAATAAATCGATCAGTTGTGCTGGCTGGGAGTAATGACGAAATGGTGGCTGATCTATGTGGTGCAAATATCGTCACAATCGTGGTCAACATATTGCCATGTTTTGNAATCAGATGCGGCCTTAGAAGGTTTATATTTGGTATTAGTTTGACAGCATGTTACACTCCTCTCGTCCTTAAAACCAATAGAATCTACAGACTATTTACAGCTGCTCGTGTCATGGTATCAATGCCTCCTCTTGTTAGTGCACGTTCTCAAATTTCCATATGCTTCGGGTTGCTAGCACTGCAGTTATTCCTGTGTATAATGTGGGTTGTTGGTGCACCTCCTGTAATAAATCGATCAGTTGTGCTGGCTGGGAGTAATGACGAAATGGTGGCTGATCTATGTGGTGCAAATATCGTCACAATCGTGGTCAACATATTGCCATGTTTTGGTATGATGGCAGTCAGCACAGTGTACGCATTCAAATCACGCAAATTCCCGAAGAATTACAATGAAGCTTCAATCATTGGGGTGACAATGTATGTCAGTTTTGTGTTATGGGCATTATTTATCCCTTTCTTGTTGCTGGTAAAGGCTCAAAGTTCCAGTCCATTCGCTCAAACATACGTCATCGCTAATTTCACTAACGTGGTTGGCCTACTCACATTGTGCGGTCTGTTTGGGCCTAAAATTCGCCGTTTGTTCACTGCTGATGAAAAAGTTGTTGGAGTTACACTCAGCAATCCGTATCTGCGCCGAGAATGTTCTTGCGACAGCACTATTAGCCGGACACTGCCAGATGAAGATGCAAAGGAGCCTGGGCCCAAGATTGACATTGGAGCTGTGAGCAGTACAGAAGCATGAAATTTTGAACTTTTCGTATTTAGAATAACATAGGCCCGTTCTCTCTCTTTACGTTTCATATCTTTCGACGTTGGATGAGACAGTAGCCCTCCACTTGTTTCTGTCCATTGCTATTCTTGTTGCCCATTCATACTGTATACCAGTCCACTCCAACAAGGGCAGATTTTGTAATACAATAGTACGAGTTGCTTTTGTTGACAACTCAATTCAAAGCGATTAGCGATCACAGATGAAAGAAATTCTCTCAACCAGTAATTCAAAACAAACAAAGCCACCAAAGTTTCTCTGAAACCCAGGTAGCTAGCTCGCTCGCTGTGCATTCCAGAAGTTATTTCTAAGGGCAAACATGAGCATAGATCGAAAGAAGAAGGATACATCTACACATCTGCCGCGGGCATTTTATTTCTTTGGTCCAGAAGCTGAGCAGTAAATGTCTTGATAACACCCAAAAAATGAGAGAATTGAATCGCCTCCTAATCGGTTTTTGAACCAAACAAATAAAATGCCCGCGGTAGATGTGTAGATGCATCTTTCTTCTTTCGATCTATGCTCATGTTTGCCCTTAAAAATAGTTTCTGGAATGCAGAATGAACGAGCTAGCTACCTGGGTTTCAAAGAAACTTTTGCGGTTTTGTTTGTTTTGAATTGCTGGTTGAGAGCATTTCCTTGGTCTGTGATCGCTAATCGCTTTGAATTAAGGTGTCAACAAAAGAAACGCATGCTATTGTATTACAAAATCTGCCCTTGTTGTCCACTCCTTGATGTTGTCAAACAGTAAAAACCCGCACATAAGAGCCTTCATCTATTAAGAACCTACAGCCTGAAATAATATATTTTGTACCCAATGAATAAGAACCATTTCAGGCTGATATCTTAACTAGGTTCTTATTAATGGTTCCTTTGACTATAATGAAATGAAAGGACAAACCCCTCAAGGTTTACAATGTCCAGGATGACTAACATAATATAGCCACGATAAACATCTTCTATCACAGGGGTTTGTCCGGGCGGTTCCGAAACTGATGAAAAACGCGACAAAACATCTTTCAGCGCAAATTTGGATGATTTAGCGAAATAGGCCAAAAACAAATAATTGCTAGAAAATCGGGCAGTAGTGCAGTTGCCCGGAATTTGCTAGCACGAATATACAACAACAACTGTCACGGTCGGTGATTGGACTGAAAACCTTACTTTTTCCGGACCAATGCACCTGTCACACGACCGACGGCCGTGGAAAGAAAAGAGGCAGAAACAATAGGTGGAGGGTGGGTGGGGAAAATAATCTGCGCTCCTCTGGTGCAAACCAGCGTGCTGCTTTGATTATAGACGACTGATAAACATGCCAGTATTACTTGTTATATTCCTTTGAACAACAGACATTCCACGTGCAGCCGACATGCACCAACGCAAGAAGTTACTTTTAACGATATTGTCACAAAGATAAAGTTGTAAACATGGTCACAAGGAACACAGCCATATAGACTAAGAAACTAACATCACGTTCCATTAATTGCAATTAAATTTCATTCAATCGCCATTTAAAGCGTTTCATTCATTCATTGGGAAATAAATGCAACTTTTTGCCCATCAACCTCCCTCGTGGACTCTAAACCTCAATTACAGAACTGTGATAGGCAGGGCCTGCAGGAGTAAACTGGGTAAGCCTTGGTTGAAGTGGATAGGACCAAGAATTTAACTAAATTTGGCTAAAATTTAGATTCACATATTTCCCTGTGTTAAGAACCTACACCCTGATTACTGGATGTGCGGCATTGCATAAGAACCTGAACAGGCTGAGTTCTGTTCATAGCCCATGAAAATGGCAACAACAAAGGCCAACCAAGACACGGCACATGCAAGGCATGCTGGATAAAACAGACCCTTTAATAACTTGACCCGCTCGTTTCCACATTCAAAAACCCAACAACGACATCAAAAATAACTTGTTTTAAAAGCATTTCGGATAAAGCCAATTACCTCTCATCAGTCACTTATAAATGATAAACAGATACTTCGATGTTTCGACATATCAGAAGCACCGAATCGGCCAAGACAATCAAAATATGAGATGTAGTTCTCACAGTTGTGAGAAATGAACAGTAAAATATCATTAAATTCGTTTTAAATTGGGGGATTTTAGTCTCAAATCTCCATAAGCTCATCCTCTTGATATTCGATTGAGTTTATTTTGTATTCGAAATTTAGATCTGTTACTGTCCTAATCAAAACTACCATAACGTTTTACTTAAAGGCTTTGGATGACTATTGAAAAACATGCAATTAAATATTTGAAATTCATAACTGTTACTGTCCTCATTAAATCTACGATAACGTTTACTTAAAGGCTTTGGATCAGTATTGAAAATATGCAATTGAATATTTGAAATTTAGATCTGTTACTGTCCTCATTAAATCTACGATAACGCTTTACTTAAAGTCTTTGGATGACTATTAAAAAACATGCAATTAAATATTTGAAATTCATAACTGTTACTGTCCTCATTAAATCTACGATAACGTTTACTTAAAGGCTTTAGATGATTACAGAAAAATATGGAATTAAAGTTAGTTGACGGAGCTAAGTCGAGGCAATCTATAAATATGACAAAGAAACGCCAACGCACGTAATTGCTCCCCTAATGAAAAGATGCACGTGTCGAAATCACCAAATACAATAGGCTAATTTTAGACCGGCATATGCAGCTCTTGAGTTAGCTATTTATCTCCGTCAACTAACTTTAACTATTTAGGCAAAAACAACATAGGCAGGTGTAGCGTAGGCTCTAAATCTCTGAATCGGTGTAAAAAGGTAAGTATAAATTCGATGATCTATTTCTTAGTTGAAAGGCTTGAAAGGAATTTTAGTAACAGATCTATAATTCTACCATTGGACTTTTAGAAATCTTCAAAATATTCATAAATTACGACGATTATAACTTTTTCAGAATCTTCTCCTTTCTGGCTAGTATATTATTCAACAGTGGATACGCTCAAATAAATCTTAAGATTTACCTGACAGAGTGCGGCAACCCTGATCTGAAATTATGAGGGATTTGCCCAAGAAACGTCATAGCCTTTGCTTGTATGGGCATGATTTTCGCTCATAAATGGACATATAAATGGACAAAAATTTAGTTTTACATACCGTGTTAAATTCGTCTGAATTTTCTTCTCCGGTCTCAAGACTTTTGTACGTCACTTTGTATCGACCAGGTGTTCCATCTTCTAATTTCTCAATCTAGAATAAATGATAAAATTAGCACACAATCTTAGAGATTTATTTCCCCCTGTTGATTCCCGTCAATTTAGATGGCTCCAAAAGAAAGTCAGTCAAAAGCGATATATTTTGCTGCTAAACTATTACACAGTAGAACACTTCAACATCATTCACTTCTTGGAAATCCAGCTTCAGGACTGACAATGCTGAGAAGTGGTGAATTTTTTTATCCTATCAATTTGCTAATAAAACCTATTGAAAATGCAAACAAAACTCGATGTTTACTTTGATAAAGGTTTAAGTGCTTGGAAGACAAATGTGAAAATATTGTGTCGCTTCAGGCATCTTTTCTCGCGTTAAAAGTACTTTTTGTGTCATAACATAGTACACAAAAGAAGATAAATTAACCTTCTAACCCTAAAATGCACATTGAATTTAACGGAATTAAAATAACGAGAGAGTTATATAAATATGCCAAATAGTTTGTGTTCTGTGATTTCACACGCAGACAAACTAATTAGTAAATGAAACAATTATCAAACTAACAGGTGTCTCAAAAAAAGTACCCCCTTTTGACTGAACAAGGCAACAAAATGATAACATTTCGGGACTTTTTGAATTCATGGCTACATTTTTTGGGCTTCAATTTTGAAATCGATCATCAAACAGCGGGGATATGACTTCACAAGGTCAAATTTTGGGGTGCACCTGAAACCAGAGGTTTTGAGAAATGGCCTAGCCATAATTTGACAACAAACAGGCATTTTGCAAACGAATTTTGAACTTTGACCTTTATTTTTTATTTTTGAAAAGATTTATACCTTGAATTACTTCAATTGTTCTTGAAGTGACTTTCCTTTTCAGGAATCGGTCCTTGCATTGCATTCGATCCCAAGTGTTTAGAGGAAAGAAGCACATGCACGCTTATTTTGGAGATGTGGCACAACTTTATCATTCATATCACATTTTACTATATTTATTTAATCAGCGCCATGTCCATGCATCTGTTATTCTTTTCAAAACCAAAAACGGAAACTTAAAGTCTACAGGTACTTTGGAAAATTTCCACGATACAAATCATGATTAGGCCCTTTTTCAAAACCTCTGGTTTTGGGTGCACTGTAAATTTTGACTTTGCGAACCTGTAACTCCGGTGTTTGGTGGACGATTTCTAAATGCAAGGTATGTGCATCTAAGTTGAAGATTAATGAATTTAGCTGTGAAGTCGGGGTGCAATGGAATCTTATTGTTTGGCTACTATCTCCAGTCAAAAGGGGGTACTTTTTTCTGAGACACCCGGTATAAAAGAACAAATTAGCGATTCAAAGAAGAATGGGAGAGAGTTCAGGGTAAAACTGATAGAATGAGAGTTTAAAATGTATCGTTAATATGCTACACTCAATTGAGAATATTTCATCAGAAATCTTCATCATTAGCACTATCAATAAGATAGCTTTTAATCCCTTTGTTGTATTTAATTACTATTTTGATGAAAGTAATTAGTTTTAAAATCGTTTGTTTTCAAAGTTGTCTGTTGTACAGTAAATCCTCGCATAAAAAAACCTACAAAAATAAGAACCTGCAGCAGGCTTTATTTCCTGAATTATGCTGAATTATTTACCTTCTAATTAAGAACCTGTTTCAGTTTGATAAACCAATATGTTCTTATCACAAGGGCAATACAGTTAATTGTTGATTGGCTGTTAAAATTTTGACCTCATCCCTTGCTATTTGTAAGCTTAGGATTAGATATAAGGTTGATAATAACATTGCCACAACAAATAACATGTTTTAAAGCTCTTTGGTAATAACACCTTTTATGATCATTTGGTGAAAATGTACAAAAATGAGGCTTCAAATAAGAACAACCAAGAACCTTTATACCCTGAACTAAATCTAAGTACCTTTGGAATAAGAACCTAGTTCAGCCTGGCTCTCAAAACTTAGCTTCTTATAAGCGGGGATTTAATGTAATTATTCCATTTCATTTGGGGTGATCCTTATGACATTGCAAACAAATACAAATATTACTGTTAAATTTAGTGGAAATAAAAAAATGACAGGGTGTCAGCTCCATTCAAACTTCTACGTTTAAGAGAACATGAAATATTACAAAATAGTGTACTAATAAAAATTGAAAATCCTAGGGATACGTGCAAACATACCTTTGAAGGCAAATGCTTTTTGAGAAAACGAATTTTGTGTTTCTCCATATAATCTCCAATTTTATTCGCCATGTCCTGTCAAAAATTAGAAAAATTGATCAACATACAATTAAAAGGAAAGGAAAACCATAAACAAACATGATTTACATCTTTCTATGTTTCTATATTTTTTAAATGAAACAAACGATTCTCCCTTGTGAGACTCTCCAATAAATTGAAAAAATTTCATCCAACAAAAATCGACGAAAAATACAAAAAACTCAACTTTGAAAACCAAAGGACATCAGTGGAGCATCTATCTGGTCTTATGGAAGAAACATCTGTCCAGTAAAAGCTTAACAGATCTTATTCCCCTATAACTAAGGCAGCTAAGCTAAAGATAGTCTGGACTAATGCACAAATGTTATAGTCTGTCTCAAATTTAAGTGTCACCTGCAAATACCCGCGAATAACAACAATAGGAGTGTTTTGCAAAGGAATTTTGCGTTATCGCAAATATCAGGTGACATCTATATTTGAGACAGACTTTAACGTTAATTAATACCCATTTCAAGTCAAGTGACCATAACTAGCTCAAGACAAGGAGAAATGGAATGAACTGTTCATGGGACTTATGTAAATTTAAGTCGAATTTACCTACATTATTTTGTATACATTTCTTCCTTGCATCCGAAGGTAGTTTTAGGACGCTGAGAAGCTGAATTTATCGAAGCAGCGTCCTGGTCCTTCCTCTCGATGTGACCACACCTCTTGATTCCTTTAGCCTGGAATTACAGAGAGGTGGCGACTCTCCTCAAGCTTTGAGCAGTATCGGCAGGGCGAGGACTCGAACCACCAACCTCCATATTGGTAGTTAGGCGTGCTACCACCGAACCATCCTCGCGAATTACATGTTCAGTCCTCGTAGAAACACAACAAAAATCAAACAATAGCATGGCTTTTCCGCTATTAACTAGAATTTGAATAGTTCAACTCTTGGTGCTAAGAATTTTCGAAGTGGGAACTTTTCTCTGGCTCACCCGGTAATAAAACCATAAAGAGTAAATACAAAAACTAACAATACAATACCTGATCAAAGCCTCTTAGAAGAATTGACCGAACCATAACAGTGACATCAAGGCCAATCCCCTTGAGGAAACCGGCACATTCCAAAGCAACATAAGATGCTCCAATGACTAATGTCTTGCCAGGGCAGTATGGCAGCGAGAAGATGTCATCACTGTAAATGAAGACGATTTGTGAATCAGATTAGGTGAAGATATTGTAAAACTATGAAGCTAAATCCTTGAAGTACATGACTTTAAAAAGGCTCTTACTTAAATGAATGTGACAACAAAGATATTGCGCAACTATATTCTTTAGAAAAGTTATTGCAATGTATATAAGATAGAAAACCGCTAAAACATAAGAATGTCTGGATTTCAGACAAATAATTCTCTAAAGATTCCAATTACCGAAATTTTTCGCACTCGAAGTAAAAAAAGTCCGAATTTATTAGAACACTAAAAAGAAAAGTTCTCATTTGACATCAAATAGTTAAGGTGAATTAGTCCCCTGTGTCTACCTTTTCCAAATTCATAGCTATACGACTATGAAACAAAATAGCATAAATTAATCTCGAGTAGCTGATATACAGAGTTTTATATCAAATAAATCCAGCTGTTTTGTATGCATATTTTGTCCAAAATTTCCTTCCATTTAATTTGACATTTTTCGTCTGAAACAATTATCCGAAATTGTTCAGGGTCTAAAAATTGCACTTCTTGACATAGAACGAAAGATAATAACTTCCTTTTCCCATTAATGAGTGAACTTTAAATAATCGTAAACCTAAACCAACGAACAATGATATAACCTTCAAGAAAACCATACTTTATGAAGGTCTAGTATATGGTGGCTAGCAGAAATCTGTAGCTTTTCTGGTCATGAAACGGAAAATACAACAGTCCCAAACTCTTTCTGGTGCGTTACAGTGATATCGTTGTTATCATATATACCTAGACTCACGAAATAGTCCCAGTTATCGCAACAACAACACCAACAGCAATGACAACAACAACAACAATATATATATTTGCTCAATCTGGGACTTATGGACTTTCACATCAAAAAGTGGGACGAAAATAAACAATGGGCGCACAGATTTTTCTGTGCCCTTGGAAACGAGGTTGATGGCCTCTTTTCCGTAGTTGGAAAATTTCAGGAGCCGTGGCGTGTTGGCGTGCACTATTGCTAGATGAAGATTGCCTTCAAAATGAGGAAATTCTTCTTGAAACTGAAAGGTTTGTTAATTCTTGCATTAAAGAAACATTCATGCGAATACTTGTGGCTTTTGTTCATTGCTAACGTCACTCAAAACTTGACTTTTGAGGCGTTTTATTATCTGTTTTTTTTTTTTTTTTTTTTTTTTTTTTTTTTTTTTTTTTTTTTTTTTTTTTTGCTATGGTTTCCATATCGGACATGAAATCGAGGGAAACAATTTCGTCCCAATTTTCAATGTGAAAGTCCATGAGTCGTAGTTATAGCGTCCATCAGCCTATCAATAGCAATAACTACGAACTTGCAATCAGTCTAATATATACCTAGTAACTCCATATTCTTTTGCTTCTGGTACATCTGGATATCGTGGCCTTTCTCCTGTAACAGAATTTGAACAAATGTCAAGCTTAAAAGTAATGTGTCCATGTAGGTACAGTTGCGTATACACTCTTGTCAAAATTTGCTGACGCGATGCTGACGTAGAGCCTCGAAGAGCGCACTGTGATTGGTAGAATTTAACTGATCACATGCAAAACCAGAATTTAAATTTCACAACGAGGCTGCCTGCTGTGAGACTTCGGGTTCAGCTCTTCAGCTCTGGAATCGTAAGTCATCAGTCTGCACATATTAGAGCTGGGAGCTGGCTATGTTTATAATATTACGGCTAAATGATCACATGAAACATCACGTGAAAATAGCAAAGTCGCTGTAAATGTAAATGAATTAAATTAAATTGAATTGAATCGCATGTAAATACAGTTGCGTATACACTCTTGTCAAAATTTGCTGACGCGATGCTGGTGAAGAGCCTCGAAGAGCGCACTGTGATTGGTAGAATTTAACTGATCACATGCAAAACCAGAATTTAAATTTCACAACGAGGCTGCCTGCTGTGAGACTTCGGGTTCAGCTCTGGAATCGTCACCGCAAGTAAGTCATCAGTCTGCATATATTAGAGCTGGCTATGTTTATAATATTATGGCTAAATGATCACATGAAACATCACGTGAAAATAGCAAAGTCGCTGTACTTACATGGACACATTACCTTTAAGTCTCCTTTATCTTCACGCTTTCGCGTTTCTATTTTCGTTAAACATTCTTTAATTTTCGCTGTGGGATAGCACAGCATAGGGCCAAAATCTTTCAAATCTTTAAAAAATTGGGTGTAAAATTATATGACATTTTTCTTTGAATTAAATGGCTTTAAAGGAATTTATGGTACTTTGCTGTAAATCTGCCATGGAAATTTTTTTATATCATATATTCTTTTCAAAATGGCGGCGATTTCATTACTTTTGAAAAAATTTATGGAAGATTTTGAAAAATTTAATCATCGTAAATCCTAACCCAATAGTGGAAAATGATACAACCTTCAAGACAACCATAGTTTATAAAAGTTTACAATATGGTGGCAAGCAGAAATCTGTAGCTTTCCTGGTTTAGGGTTTAGAAATGTGATGATGACAAGGCCTCAAATTTAATAAATGCCGCCATTTCAAAACTGATTCAAATTTACAGCAAAACCCTAAGTTCCTTCCAAGCCTTTTAATTCAAAGAAAACAGTAATAGAAGTTTACAGAGGGGGCTTTGGGGGTCCTATAGCCTGCAAACCCGGACCAAACTTAGCGAATACCCAAAAACCCACAAGCAAAAAATCCAAAACCCGAAACTGCACTTCTGAAGAAAAAATTTCAAATTTCGAGAATTCGAGAAGTCAAGAATTCTGACAAGCTTAACGGTAGAAGTATAGCAAAGTAGCTGCTGAAGACTTTCCAAACCATTCGCTTGAAATAAAAGGTCTAAGAATTTTACAAAACCCTTTTCTAAAAATTTGGCATGGTTGCTCATGCTAATATGAAATGACCATGCTAGTAACATAATGTATCATAGGTTCCAAATCTTTATCTCGGCGTAAAAAGATGGGTGCAAAATTAAATGAGCTATTTCTTCTGATTGAATGGCTTGAAAGAAACTTTTGATACTTATCTATGATTCCACCGTTGGACTTTTCAGAAATTTTGAATATTTTTGGAAATTACAGCATACCTTACATTTCACCTCATTTGAGGATGTGACATCATCAAATTTATAAATCATATACCAGATGACTGACAGACTTTTGTTTTATACCATATTGTAGGCATTTAGAAACTATGGTTTTCTTTGAACTCATTTCATGTTACGTCAAACAGTTTAGAAATTACGATGGTTTTTTTACGTTTTTTTTTGAAAATTTGCTTTGAATTCTTGAAAAAGAAGAAAAACACTCTAATTCTGAAAATATCGAAGATTTCAGAAAATTCCACCGGTAGAATCATAGAGAATTAGCTGAAGTTTCGTTGAAGTCATTCAGTTCAAAGAAATAGGTCACTCAATTTTACATCCGCCTTTTTAAATATTTGGAGCCTATGCTACATAATGTTTCCATTACAAACCAAAGTAGTAACAAATTGACCAAATTAAATGCAAATGGAAATGTAATTTGTACCTGTAGCTAAGACGAATTTGTCTGCCGTCACAATTTGTTCCTTGCCTTTCTTATCTACGAGCTAAAAATATTAAACATACAGCAAAGGAATTAATGGCAAACTTTATACAAAAGAATATGTATAATGGCTAAATATTTTGTTTATTCTCAACACTTCTGTTACAGACCAATAAAAAATAATTTAATATTCCAACAGCACCTTTCCTCTTGATCGGTTGCAAAAGACCTTTCTTTATTCTCCTTTTTTCTTGTCTGAACCTAACTCGAGTCAAAAAAATCATTTTGCAAATAGCTAGAGTTATTTCTAGCTCAGCCTTAAAAGGACTGTAATACCTTAGACATAAATGCTAATATTGAAGGGAGCTGTGCATCGTCAGTACTTTGCGGAGTCAGTGCTCCATGAAAGAAATAAACAAAGCACACAAGCCATGCGGTGGGAAACAAGTATATCGTACGTACACATCACCATCATTACCGTTTTCTTTGATGCCATAAGCATGGTTGTTAGTCAGTGTTTTCACTTTACAACTGTGCACAGCGAGTACACGATTCTGTGAAGCACGTCTGACAACTCTGCAACTACTACAGAGCAAAGTCGTTGCTTGAAATTTACTTCACGCCACTACTGTCTGAACCTTCCGACTTCAGTCTTGTCAAAAATTCATACGTAGATTTGCTACAGTACAAGACATGTTGAGGTTCGCCACGAGCTGGTCTTCAAACTTTATTCTCTGCCATACACATTGGTTCAGGAGAGGAAAAGCTTCAATCTCGCAAAAAGGTAGCCATCTTAATTTCTGATTATCAGAAATTATCGATCACATGGAACAAATGTATATTTGCGGTCGCAAAGCAGTAACGTTGCATAGGGCCCTTTAATTACGAAATTCTCTAATATCAAATAAATGTGAATTTGAAAGTA
The DNA here is from genome assembly GCA_004194395.1 of Aurelia aurita complex sp. Pacific. Taxonomy (NCBI): domain Eukaryota; kingdom Metazoa; phylum Cnidaria; class Scyphozoa; order Semaeostomeae; family Ulmaridae; genus Aurelia; species Aurelia aurita complex sp. Pacific. The sequence continues at coordinate 196,991 of REGL01000473.1, read as the reverse complement.
AACTTGCTTACCTTGACCGTGTGGTTATCCACAAATTCTGCAAATGCGTTGATATATTTGACAGATTTTTCTCTGAGCTGGACTCTGTAGCCCCAATTCAGTGATCCAATGTGATTCTTATGAGGAAAAACAATAAATAAACGATGGCTAAGCTGCACACTTTTGTGACAGAAAAGATACCATATCTTTCAATTAAAGGGGCTGGGTCACGTAAAGTAAACAAACTTCTTTCGAAACGACGATTTTGCAGTTTTTTGATAGGCCGTATCAGACAGATTTTCCACTATTTTTCTCAAAATGAAAGTGCTATTTTGAAGATGAACTCTTGAACTTCAAAGAGAAACAAAGGAAACAACCATATGTTGTAAGATTGCAAAGATATTGATGGATTTTTAGAAGAAACTTTATTGTGGATTCACCCCATCCACCAAAATCTGTGCAGAACACAATCGCCACGTGTGGGCAACTATATAGATTATAGAGATAATAGATTTGTTTACGGTTACGTGACCCAGCCCCTTTAATAATATGTTCATTCTTCTCTAAAATTATAACAATCAAGGCAGGACTTTGTCAGACTCTAGGCTGTTTCTACTAACATTGTTTCATCATATCTATTTTCATTGATCCAAAATAAAGTCTCTATCATAATGCAAAGATTATACAATTTTGAGGGGACCTTCTTATATCTATCTCCCTTAACAAAGGAAAGTTATTGCTGTGACACTCAATCAATGACAGCCAGCCATTCTAAACATAAGATCCTTTTGGATGATTACAAAGTCCGTCCTGAGCTAAGCAAGCATAAGAAAATCTGAAAATTGATTTCTTCATAACCCCAAATGATCGTTGATGCTCGTTTTAGCTACAGTCAGAGAGAGGAGTGTTGCTGCTAAAGTCGCCTTCCATAGAAAATCGAGCGCCTTGTATGTCTCAAATTAGATGTCATGTGAGATTTACGATAATGCAAAATTACTTATGTTTATGCAGAACCCTGCAGAACGTTT
>REGL01000473.1:173551-194429 GCA_004194395.1 Aurelia aurita complex sp. Pacific | reverse complement strand
AAACGACATAACAGTAACAAAATGAGTTTGACTAAATGGTATAAGTCAAAATTAGAAGCTATCAGGTAATAAAACTCATACTAACCGGTTTTGTAGTTGTACAGGAAAATATAAAGCCCTCGGTCTTATTGCACAGACCTCGCAAGCTCGGTCTGTACTTTTAAGACCTCGGGCTTTATATTTGCCTGTACAACACAAAACCGGTTAGTATGCGCATATTACAACAATCTTGTACAGCCCCTTTAAACTTTCAGAATTCTTCTATTCCACTTTCTTTGTTTTGATCCTTTTCAGAATTTCTAGCTCACTGCTTTTTCACCGGAACTTTCCTTATTTGTAGATTTGATACTTCACTAAGGAACAAACCAAACATTCATATCTTCTACGATTGCTCGGATATAAGTGGATTTTTGACGGTCATTTTTTGGTGGCTTGGGTGAAGCCACCAAAAAAACTGCAGAAAACAATGGATGAACAATGGATAATTGGTGACACTTGCGAGTTTACGGATTTTTTTACTGTTTGGCGACAGAGCCCCTTTGATGCTAGAAAACAGAAAACAATCTTGCCAACAGCTGCCGTGAATTCTTAAGTTGTTTCCAAATTTTCAATTTTGAAGTTTGTAACAGCTGGGCATAACAACATAGTGTTGCCTCGTTATGGTTCACCGTAACGTCAGAAAAGCACAGATTATTTGCTCTGATGAAATCACTATCCTCCGGCCACTTATTTGAATATGCCATTTTGCAGAGAAAAGACGAAAAATGGTGGGAAAAAGTACGATACACCCTTCATAACAGTGTAATCTTGTATTGGATAATCAATTATACCAACCCGGACATGTCCTTTAATAGTTAAAATTGAATAGAAAGGCCTATTATTTGTTCATTAATGAATAAAATTGAATTGAATATAAAGGCCTAATATTGAAATGTCTTAATAAACTGGATTGTCGAATTGTGATACTCTCATATGCAGAGGTCCCCTCCCCTGTTTTTGCATTGCAAGGATTAGGACATTGCGTAGCGGAATTACCCCCTCCCCTGTGTTTGCATTGCAAGGATTAGAACATTGCATAGCGGAATTACCCCCTCCCTTGTTTTGCATTACAAGAATTAGGACATTGCGTAGCGGAATTACTGCGAAAGAGCCTAAAAAAGGAACCTCTGCGTAGGAGAGTAGAATTTTCATCAATAATTTTGATGGAACTGTCTCTTCTTTATAATGATCATCGTTTCTATTCTTATCACCTAGTTGTGACTTTTATGAAAAATTTAACTGAAGATTTTCACCATCAATTTACGAACCTTGCTCTGAGAATTGCCAGCCAAATTTTCTAGAATCATTGATTGCTTCCCCTGTAAAAGAAATGCAAATAAATATCATAGAAATCAACATCAGTACACTGTGTTGAAAGAGGCATTTTTGCCCCATGTGCCAGGCAAGTGAAGTGTACCAAAGGAAGTTATCACAACTTTAATCCTGGCCTATTCTCTGCAATTTGTCCCGGACATGATTTACTATGGATTTATTATGGTTTTTCAACGAACATACTCTGCTTTCCCTCACCTATAGTATTCTTACGTCATATTACCGGGTGTCCCATAAAAACATACTCCTGTTTGAAAAATCTCCAAAAATTTATCATCAAACCTTTGATAAAACTTTTTTGAGTTGTTTTGTCAAAGACCCAAAATATTCATAGATGATAAAATGTTTCATTTTGATGCAGCAAGGTAGAGAAATTATACGTTGAAAAACCATATTTTGAGCTTTAATTTGGAATCAAAATACTCAAAATAAAGAGTCAAAATTTTCAGATTTTTTATCATTATAGAAGTCTCCAATGATAGTGTGCATTTCTTTCTGTAATTTATGACCAAACTAGAAGCGTTACATGCACCAAGAAATTGATCTGGCAATCATCAATGCTTTTTTGCAGTATGATTCAAAACCAGGTAGCCCTAAACGGAGCAAAATTCACTAATTTTGAAACCAATTACAAGAATAACTATACAATGGATAATGATTTGGTCCTTGATCTACTTGACAAAAGAAGAAAATTGAACATTGGTTGTGAAATCAAATTTGGTGATTTTTCAAACGGGAGTACTTTTTTTGGGAAACCCAGTAGTGTTTCTTTAGATCCTTGTGATTCTCCGGTCAAGGCTTCTTCCTCTCAGCACACACTACATAATAAGAAGGTGAAGTTGCAGTTTTAGTGCCAAGTGCTGGTATCGCAGAAGTAAAGAAAATCTAATCAAGTTTGCATCCCCTTGTCGTGACACTCGAGTGTTGAAGAACTAATTGGGCTTAACTCTATCTGCCTGATTGTTCTGGCCACAAAGTTAGAGGATTATGCCACTGCATCAAAACACCTTCAAGCTCAGATTTGCATGATAAACGTAGACTTCAACTAACGTATACTTCAACTTTGTGGGGTGAGTGGCTTAAATTGTTTCCGTTAGGTGACTGAAGTTAAGCTGGGTCGAGTGAGGTCAAAATCTGGATCGGTGATCTCTCAGAGGCCTGACCTCGCAACTCACCTCGTGGTCCTTCAAAAGGGATGTTAAACGAGGGCACAGTGATCCAGAATGGGAAAATTTTGGAAAAAATGGATGAAATTAAGATTTAAGAAAATGCATTGCACTTATTTTTCCTTCAAAGAATAGATGTTCTTTAGTAAGGCACAAAGAATTTCAGTTCAATTGGGTGAACCAATTTTTTGGAAAAAAATTAACAAAGTTGACCAAAACTGCACAGTGGCAACATCTAATCAATTTCAGGAAGAAACTGGCAATCAACAACAAAATTCCTAATTTTCAAAACGGCATTTCTTTGCTTAACTTTGACCGATTTCCAAAAACTTTTTTTCACTGAAAGACAATATCCTACTCTTCTTTAAAATCATTCTGATTGCATTATATTTCGTATTATTTTGGGCAATTTTTGCCGTTCTTGAATATATACACATTTCTTCAAAAATATTGCTTAAACTGCCTTAATTTTTATTCAAATGTTGAAAACATAAATTACGCATCAAAACACATCTTAAAATAATTATCCACCCTAAAAGTCAATGTATTTTGTAACATATCACAAAATATCTCGTTCAGAATCGTACCCAAAAAAATGTCAGGTCTGTTTTAAAAATGCTGGGGATTTTTGTGATTTCAGCAATAATTGGTACAAAAACATAAATCCTCTATGTATCAACAAATTACTTACGAAATGTTCTCTCAAGTAAAATTAACAAATAGTATAAGTGCTAGCGCAAACTTTGACCATTAAANGGGCAATTTTTGCCGTTCTTGAATATATACACATTTCTTCAAAAAAATTGCTTAAACTGCCTTAATTTTTATTCAAATGTTGAAAACATAAATTACGCATCAAAACACATCTTAAAATAATTATCCACCCTAAAAGTCAATGTATTTTGTAACATATCACAAAATATCTCGTTCAGAATCGTACCCAAAAAAATGTCAGGTCTGTTTTAAAAATGCTGGGGATTTTTGTGATTTCAGCAATAATTGGTACAAAAACATAAATCCTCTATGTATCAACAAATTACTTACGAAATGTTCTCTCAAGTAAAATTAACAAATAGTATAAGTGCTAGCGCAAACTTTGACCATTAAAAAATCACATTCTCCTCCACAGCGGCTAGAAATCACGAGAACAAAAGGAGTAATGCATTTCCCCTTTCATACCATTCAAGGAGCTTTGTTTTCTCCAGACAATAATATGTTATATCCAATTAGAAATCCAAAACCTCCAAAACCTCCAAAAAGGTCAACTTTGTTAATTTTTTTCAAAAAATTGGTTTACCCAATTGAACTGAAATTTTTTGTGTCTTACTAAAGAACATCTATTCTTTGAAGGAAAAATAAGCACAAGGCTCCATCGCAAGTTTCATTTTTTGCATTTTTTCCATCCTCTGGATCACTGTGGAGGGGTCTCATGCCTGGATGTGGCATGCATAGTGGGCCTAAAATAGCTTTAAATAGCTAGAATTCCTTTCAGCCCACGTAAAATAAATTACTAAAAAGGAAAGAAAACTTCACATACCTAACAAGGCAGCTTGGTGCATCAATTTCTTGGGTATGCATCCAACATTCACACATGTACCTCCAAGTCCTAAAACAAAGAGCAAATGAGGTCTTCAAATGCTTACAATAAACAATAATATCAATATGGCAAGTGCAGGAAACCAAACTAGCCTAAGGTTATTGTCAGATTGAGGCCCTTCAAACCTACAGTCATCAGACATTAAGAATAAAAAGCAAAAATATAATGCTTAGCAAGTATGCTGCAGTAGATTTTCAATGGATGAAAGACTACTTACAGAGACTGTAACTCAAGGCTGAGAAATAAAGCAAAGTATATGTTGAATTGGGTGTATCTGTGTCTTCTTCAACACACCCCAGTCACCTAGCCTATAACATTTTATGTGCTCTTTCATTAATAGGGAATGCTTGCAGGCAGATTTTTGGGACCCTACAGTACCGGAAAAATCTGCATATCATCATGACAAAATCTCTTTATATCATTATCAGAATTTGTGAGCTACATGAAAGCCTGTAAATTTTTCTAAACAAGAATTCTTTGGAAAGAAAAACATGTTGGGTGCATAAGGCCAGTACTGCAAATCAACCTGCAGGAAATTATCTCCTTAATAAGTGTTCTTTCATCATTATGAGCCTAAGGGGATACGCCAACAAGAATCTTGACTTTCAATCAAATTAAAGTACTGGAATACATACCCCATGTTGTGCCCTTTGGTGTAGGCTTCACAAAATCACAGACTGCAACTTTGGCTCCTTGGGCTGCTGCCTCCTAAGGATACAAAGTAGTTTTTATGTTGTCATTTAACAAATTACTACCAAAAATGGTGTACAAAGAAAATCTCTGATGCTAGATACAGTAGATAATTAATAGCTAAGGACTGGCTTACACCATTACATTTCTTTGGAAATGTTTAAAAGTGAAGTTTCATCCTTCAAAGCAAATCTGAAACCCATGAACAAGGATTACACAACAGGGCTTCAATTTTGATCAACCAAAATGGCTTAATTCATGTCATTTAAAGTCTATCTTTAACAGATTTGAATTCATCTAAAAGGTATTGTTTTCCAATAACAGCATCACAAAGTATATCATTTCTTATATTCACAAGATATTGTGTAAATGAAACTAAAGAAGAGTGAAGGAACCTAATTCAAAAAAATTAATAAAGGAGGCTAACTGATCTGCTGTAGTTGGGAAATAGCTTCATGGGTCCTAGGATTTCTTGCAGTCCAATTTCACTTACTACAGCATATTCATCTGGAGATATTTGCAAATTAAAACTTTATCAAAGGCCCTAAGTTGAAAGAGCTTGTGCAAGGATTAGAGCGTGCATTTGTAAAGAGCACAAAAAGCTAAAAATATCTCATCCAAATCAAAGGTGCACACACATCATGAACAATAGATTGCCAAAGAAACAATGCCATGTCTGAATGTTTCCTTGTTCTATTTATACGCTATTTATAGCCACGCGTTTCTGTCAAAATTTTCAAGCTTTAGTTTGGTTCGTCCAATGCACAGGGCATGCTGGGTTTCTTTCCCATCATGCATGGCCTTCTATGTTTTCAACTTGCACATTTTTCAGGAGCATCTCCTTCCTAACGACAACAAATAGTATTGCATAGTATTGTATGTTATGTTATGTTATGTTATGTTATGTTGTTATGTTATATAGGGCTGAGTTTACCATTGCCAATTCCCTTCAAGGGTCATGTATTCATGGCCACTCAAATGACAAAATAAAACTTAAAACAACATTCATACCTTTGAACATGCCAATCCTCCTGATCCTCCACCAATAACAAACAAATCATAATCATATTTTTCATCTCTCAACATTGGTAGCAATCTTCCTTCATCATGAGCTTTCATTGTGTCACTGGCACCTCCAACATGATTTCCCTTTATGAAAAGATTTGGCACTGTTTTTTGTCCAGTCTTATCTAGTAATGCATCTTGGATCTGTTGACCATTGCCTGAAAGAAGAAAAAATCAATTAGCCAATTGAGTAGTCAATCAAATTTTCAAATGATCCTGATAGGAGAAGATTTCAAGGTGCCAAAGAAATGTATACCGGGTGAGTCAAAAAAAGTTTACATGTTTGAAGGGCCGTGGAATGAAAATAATGTGGCCGATATTCAAAACTAAAATTTCTATCTATCAGTCAAAGGTTAACTTCGACAAGAAAATTGTGCGTGGTATACATTTGCTTCCCCCTTTAGCCTAATTCAAAAGAAAAAATTTGACTACGGGGGAGGGGAATATTTCATATTCATTCAAATTCAACATACAGTATTTAGTAGGTATCTTAATTAGTGTTATTAAAGTGTAATTGTTCGTAATTGTTGTATTGGTATTGTTAATTGTATTGGGAGTAATTCTGTAGTTGTCTTTTGTAATGAATGACAACTTTGGCCCAACACTGTCTCTTTCTCATGGTACTCTGATTTAATTAGCCAATTAATTGAGTAGTCAATCAAATTTTCAAATGATCCAAATGGGAGAGGATTTCAAGGTGCCAAAGAAATGTATACCGGGTGAGTCAAAACAAGTTTACATGTTTGAAGGGCCGTGGAATAAAAATTATGTGGCCGATATTCAAAACTAAAATTTTAATCCATCAGTCAAAGGTTAACTTCGACAAGAAGATTTTGCGTGGTAAGATCACTTCATCTTTAAGACCCAAAAATTAGAAAAATGCCTGTAAGGGGATTGTACGATAATCGAGAATTCCACATTCCATTCTAGTCCATGAGTTACATGCTATTGAAATGAAAATTCTATTTCTGAAACTGGTTGTAGAGTTTAATTTCAATGTCAATGCCAATGAATAATAGCATAGGGCTCAAATCTTTCAAATTCTTAAAAAGGTCGGTGTAAAATTCTATCATATTTTTCTTTGAATTGGATTGCTTGAAAGGAACTTATGGTACTATGCCGTAAATCTGCCGTGGAAATTTTATGATATCTTTATTTTTTTCAAAATGGCAGCAATTTGATAATTTCTAAAAAAAAATCATGGAAAATTTTGAACAAATTTAAATCATTGTAAATCCTAAACTAATAGAGGAAACATTACATAACCTTCAAGAAAACCATAGTTTATGGAGGTCTACAATATGTTGGCAAGCAGGAATCTGTAGCTTTTGTAAGTTAGGATTTAGAAATTTGATGACGTTATAGCCTCAAATTTAATAAATGCCGCCATATTGAAACTAATCAAGATATCAATAAATTGCCACGGCAGATTTACAGCAAAAAACCCTAAGTTCCTTCCAAGCTATTTATTTAAAAGAAAACGGCAATAAAATCTTACACCGACCTTTTTAAAGATTCGAGCCCTATGTTATGAATAATGGGCCAGAATGGAATGTGGAATTCTCAATTCCCATACCAACCCCTTCAGGCATTTTTCTAATTTTTGGGTCTCAAAGATGAGTGATTTTACAAAAACATCATCCAAGTTAACCTTGATCTGATAGATTAACATCTTAGTTTTGAATATAGGCCACATACTTTTTATTCCACAGCCTGCCTAATATGTAAACTTTTTTGATTCACCAGGTTATTTTAGAAAAAAGTAAATATCTCCCCTCAGAGTTTTCCCCAAAGTGGATTTTTTTGCAGATGTTGCATATACGTTGAAGAGAAACATAAAATCCTTCAACGGTTGGTTAGAATTCCAAATTGGCACCAATTTTTCTTGGTTTCCTCTGAACAACTGCACTATTGTGGGAAAAAATAGCAAACAACCATAGGCGTAGGAGACAGGGGGCTAGGGGGGCTGCAGCCCCCCCCACCATCGAAAATTTTTGCAAAAATGAGCCATAATCGGGCAGAAATCTGTGTTAAGTCGGGCAAAATTTTCTTAAACAAAGGATTTTTTATCGGGCAGCCCCCCAAATTTTATCTCCCCCTACGCCGATGCAAACAACACCACAATTTCTGAAAGCCAAGGACTGCTCAAGCATTCAACAAACAATGGATTTCATATTTTTGCATAAGTAGAAAATCTAAATGCTATTTCTTTGGGCAGTAATAACAGAAATAAATTGTGTAGATTACCTTCTTTGTCGAGCTCTAGTGCTTTATATTCAACTCCAAGAGAAGTGAAAAGTTCTTTTACCTGCAATGAAATACATTTACATGCTAAATAAATCTATTTGGTAAATTCATATGAGCTCATGATGGCATCCAAGCCAGTGAAGGCCTGGCAGGGGGGGGCCGGGGGGTCATGGCCCCCCCAGCGGACTTTTTTAAAGGGGTGCCAAAGGTTAGGAAAGGTGCCAAAAACTTCACGAAGCTCGATCGCATTGTACCATCATCTAGCACCACGTGGCAGGTCACAGGGGCGGATCCAGACAGATGCAACTGATACCAGTCATTCTCACAGATATTCAAATCATTTCAGGTCTATGCTAACTTTTGCAGTGGCGTGGCCACGGGAGGAATTGGGGCAATTGCCCCTCACTTTTGTCGAAAGATGGTCTTCGAGATTCCTTCGAAGCCAAAGGGCCGAGTATAGTCAGTATAGATTGAATGACTATGATGGCCGAGTATAGATTTGGTAAGAATTTTTCCGAGAAAAGCAAAATGCTAGAAGATTACGGAATTGAATTGTGTTGTCAAAGCTTCCATTTTAGAACTGGCAAGTAAGGAATCAGGGGATGTCTTCTGGGCCAAAATAAAGGATGTTTCTTCAACAGCTTTCTTCCAGCTCCAATATATAGGATAATTGTCACAAAACTGTGAAGGTTTCCTTGTCGCTAATGGCAAGCATGATGTTGGGAGGTGCATTCTACGCCAAAGTAAAGGGCGTGGCCCCAAAAATTTTCCAGGGGCTTCGCCCCCAGACCCCCTGGTTTCCGTGCCTCCACTAATTAACCCTTGCCACGCCATCGAACTTTCGTACAACTAACATAAACTGTCATTCAGGCAGCTTTCATAATATGGTAAGAGATATCCGCTATCACATCCTGGTTATTCCTATTCTTGTCAAACATAAGCGATGATTCCTTTCTTATTGTTGCCAATGATCCTACGTAACAACCTCGTAAATTGAACTCAGATAGGAAGATAGGAGATATATGAGCCATAACCGACCACTGGCGGCGCCAGCCAAAAAAAAGTGGAGGGGAAGGAGCAAGATGGGGGTCTGGGGGCATAGCCCCCAGGAAAATTTTCAGAACCACACCCTTTTTATGCTCAGGAAACGCCCTTTTTTACCCTAAGGAAACACCCTTCTTTGTTTATCAAGCTCTAAAGATACCTACCTAACCCCTCCTACGACATTTTCTCAACGGATTTAGACGAATTGGAAGAGTGACCTCAGAGAAAAGTGGGGGGGACTTGTCCCCCCATTCCCCCCGTGGCTCCACCACTGTAACCGACAATTAAACACATTATCCAAAAGAATAAAGTGTTCATGAAACAGCTACGGTCACAGTAAATATTTGCTGAAGTAAATATCCATATCCTAGTACATAAAATGTACAACCTTCAAAGGAAGGTCTTCTTGCCCCAGAAAATGTTTAAAAATGGCGTTGCCCATGTTTTCCGCGAGTTTGAAGGGCGTGGTTGCGAAAAATTTTCTTTTGGGCCTCACCCCCAGACCCTCAAATTTACATTGGTCACTCAGCTGTCTAAATCTGGCCATGGGGCAGGCCAAGGTGTCAAAGGGTAAGGTTAAGAAAGTTGCAAGGCTGCCAATCTTGTCAGAAACTCGACAACTATGTTTGGTATGAGGGGGCGCCACTTCGCTACCGGCCCCCCCAGACGAAAAAAGCCAGGCCGCCACTGATCCAAGCCCTAAGTAAAATAGCACTCATCAATAAAATGCAATGCATTGTTGTATACTACCAGCCCCCTGCTAATTTTGTCTCTTATTTGTAATTAATTCCAAGGGCACTTTAAATCTCTGAGCATGCAAGTTCTATTTGTACGAGTCTCAAGTGTGCATTTTTCGCTAAAATTTGAAAATTAACTAACAATAAAGTTTTAGCAAACATCATTCTGCAAATTATCAAACACTTTTGAAGTATATTTATGTGTTGATTTGTTTTGAAAGGAAAAAATCTGCAAGCACCTTGCATAGTTAGCTATCTGGCCACAACCATCTATTTACATGTGATATTCAAACAGACAACTTTACAGCAATAGGATACGTACACAGGCCCTAGCGCACAATAACATGAAACTAAGTTAAATTTTCTTGCACCAATGAACAATGAAACCAATAAGAGCTTGTGTGGCTGACATGTCTGCCACAGTGCAGAAAGATTGCCTCAAGTGCAAATTCGACCACAAAGTCTTCTCTTAGTAGTGTAAACCATAATTTCCTTTGTAAAGCACTAGTAAATTTGTGATGCTGTGTGTGGAGGCAACTTGATAACGTTATGTTTTTTGCCTCCACCTCAACAATAATCAAATCTGAGCTTTTTTGTCTTTTTAAACTTTAGTGATATGAAAAAAAAAACAGTGCAGAAGCCTTTCTTTCCATTGGGCCTAAAAGAACTCTTGTTTAGAAAAATTGATGGTCTTTCATAAAGCTCAAGAATTCTTATCATAACATAAAGAATTCTTCTCATGTTACGCATACTTTTTTCAAAAGAAACTAAGAATTTGGGCCAGTACTGAAAGATTCTTAAAATTATCAGATTTTGAGTACCCAGAGTTTCTGGCGAGTTTCTATGAGGTTTCCATAACAATCTTCATGTTCACTACCTGTTCCATTTGAACATTTCAAACCATGGTCTTTAAGCCTTTCTCATGTTTAGATATTACTCTTAGTGCATTCTGAGTAACATGATACAATAAACATGTGACAAGAAAGTAAAACTATGTCAAGGATTTCCTTTGTTAAAATAAATAGTTTCTCAACTTATATTTTCCCATTACTGGAGCTTCTAATTTTCTGGCAATTTGAGAGTTAAGTTTCTTATGGGCAATTTCTTATAAAAAATTTGTGTATAAATGTGCTAATGGCGTGTACTGTTCTACAAAAAAGCATGAACATTTGCGGTCTTTTTTTTATTATATTTCATCAAATGTTTGCATCTTGCATGCAAAAAGTTTCATTTGCTAATTGTTGATGTCATATATTTTGTTATCTCCACCAGCACAGTTCAGTTCATTTTAAAAATCCATCTAATACATGTTATAACTCTACATACCTACCTATCTAATTAACAAATATGAATTTGAAATAAAATACAACAAATAACATTGAAAAAACACAGGATGGTACTTAGGGCAAATGTAAACAGACGAAATAGGTAAGTATGAAGAGCCATAATGAGATTAGGGGAATTTCTTAAAGGAGGAGCTCCCTCAATAGGCAAGCTAATCGAGGAGGGAACACCCCCGATTCTATAGATGTTATTTGAAACTGGTGCAGAAAGACACATATAATAAAGTGTGAATTACTGGGTGTAATTGTGGCACAAAAAGTAGATCTTTACCTTGGTTTTAAATGAAGCTTTCGAGTGAGAGTTTCTTAATTCAACAGGGATTTCATTAAAGCTTAGCTACTTTATATCGAATGGAGTTGAGCACAGCAGCATGCTTACATACGAATACCTATATACTATNCAGTTCAGTTCAGTTCAGTTCATTTCATTTTAAAAATCCATCTAATACATGTTATAACTCTACATACCTACCTATCTAATTAACAAATATGAATTTAAAATAAAATACAACAAATAACATTGAAAAAACACAGGATGGTACTTAGGGCAAATGTAAACAGACGAAATAGGTAAGTATGAAGAGCCATAATGAGATTAGGGGAATTTCTTAAAGGAGGAGCTCCCTCAATAGGCAAGCTAATCGAGGAGGGAACACCCCCGATTCTATAGATGTTATTTGAAACTGGTGCAGAAAGACACATATAATAAAGTGTGAATTACTGGGTGTAATTGTGGCACAAAAAGTAGATCTTTACCTTGGTTTTAAATGAAGCTTTCGAGTGAGAGTTTCTTAATTCAACAGGGATTTCATTCCAAAGCTTAGCTCCTTTATATCGAATGGAGTTGAGCACAGCAGCATGCTTACATACGAATACCTATATACTATACCGTAGATACTAGTCATCGATTTAGGAAGCAAATCAGCCGCCTTTATTGATTTAGGCCTAGATAGACTCTAGTCTAGGCCTTTATTTCATTGCCCGACGTTCTCTCCTGTTATGCCTATTATAGCTTCTTATATCTAATATCTAATCATGAGCATCAGTCCAACCCAAAAGCATACCATTACCTGTTTGCAATATGGACAATAGCTCTTTGAGAACAGCATCACTTTATTTTCCTTCACATACTTCTCCACAATGGCAGCAATTTCCGAGGGAACGGGCGCCATGATGTTTGCACTATTCTTGGGTGGTTTAGGCTCAAAATGAGCAGCCGCTGCTTGAGATCGTTTCACGACGTCTTGTTGGGTGATTGCATTAGCTATGGATTCTTGCACTTTAGTTTAATTTCCGGCAAGGGAACGGCGTTAGATGCAAGAGTTTGCTTGTGTTTGTTGCTGTCTGCTTCTTGTTTTATTTGTGGCTATATCTAGGCCCAAACACATGCGCAAGCTTCTGCTCTGGTCACATGACAATTGATCTGGTAACATGTCTGGTCACGTGGTTGTAAAATATTTGCTGAGTAATTATCACTCGAGTCATCTAGGCTCAACAGAATTTCGTTCTCAAATCACAGGGAGCCCACATAAAAAGTTGTAAGAAAGCAAACGAAATGCGGCTTCTGCGAGTGAGATACGGCAAAAGCAGCATCTGTGGAGGAGCAATGTGCGCTTGGTGGCTTTGCGGAGGAGAGAGGAAAGAGGGGGGGGAGAAAAATTGCGGAGGACCCCGCTCTTTCCTCTCTCTCCTCCGCAAAGCCACCAAGCGCACATTGCTCCTCCACAGATGCTGCTTTTGCCGTATCTCACTCGCAGAAGCTGCATTTCGTTTGCTTTTTTCTTACTACTTTTTATGTGGGCTCCCTGTGCTCAAATTCGAAACAAATGCAGGGCGAATGCATAGAAAGAACAATGAATACGAAACCGATTGATTGATTTCTGGTTTTGCTTCAATGTTTGGGCAATTCGTTTCAGTTTTTTTTTTCTTTCTTCTTGACAGGAACAAATGGATGATCATAGCCATTTTTTAAGAAGAAAGTTTCTTAAATTTGAGGGAAATTTCTAGATCTTTTGCTCTTTGAAAGTGCAAGCTTTTAACCCTCGTCGTGGAGGGAAACTTCTAGAATTCCATGTAAGATACTGACACAATTCAATTCCATGTAAGATACTGACACAATTCAATTGATGCACCTGGGTACAATCCATTTCTTGCTGAGTAACTGAGAGTCACGGAGAGTCAACAAAATATTGTTGATCAAGTCCATTAGAATCAATACACTCAATTAGAATCAATGCACACTGAGCCCTGAATTGTGTCCTTTTGTTGCTGCACAACCTACTCAATCGATTGCTTATTGTTTTCTGATGAGCTACATAAAATAGTTTCAAAATTAAAAACAAATTTCAAAGCAAAGTCACACCATAACAGAAAGTTCTAGAATTTCAGTCGTCTCCCCTGACGCTTCTTGCTGAAATCAGGCGTTGAAGGAAATGTGAACAGCAATTTCATAAAATTGGACAAAATCCTCTCTGCTTTCGAATCTTCTTTTAAAATTTTCGAAAACAGTCTGTGAGCAAAATCGCCTTGAAGTTGAGAATAGCATGATTGATTTTAATGAAATAAATTTCCACATGTGAATTAGCCTTTCCATTACAAAAAGAGTTATCATTTATCTAAATTGGTGGCTAATTCAAGACTGCCCATTTCTGTAAACTTGAAAGCGTTTCTTTGCTAGATAAGTAGGTAACTTGCGAGCGAAAACTGGAACGAATTGTGATAAGTGTACATAAAGATTAGCAACGATAGACACTACAAAAGAAGGTCAATTGATTTCATGAAATTGGAAAAAATCCTCTCTGCTTTCGAATCTTCTTTTAAATTTTCGAAAACAGTCAAAACAGTCTCTGAGCAAAATCGCCTTGAAGTTGAGAATAATATGATTGATTTTAATGAAATGAATTTCCACATGTGAATTAGCCTTTCAAGTACAAAAAGAGTCATGATTTATTTATCTAAATTGGTGGATAATTCAAGACTGCCCATTTCTGTAAACTTGAAAGCGTTTCTTTGCTAGATAAGTAGGTAACTTGCGAGCGAAAACTGGAACGAATTGTAATAAGTGTACAGATTAACTTCGATAGACACTACAAAAGAATGTCAATTAATAAATTTGATTCTACAAGCTGAAATGAGAATTATGCGATCTACGCTCAATCATTATTATGCTACGAATTACGCCACTAAAATCATACACTAATACATAACGACTAAATTACAGTTAAATCATTGATCAAACCTGTATAATTATATCATTTGAAACTTAGCTACACTTGACAGAAGGTGGTGCCCCAGAAATTCTGTCAATGTTCAACTTCAGACAATGATCAGGTTTTTAAATGAACCCATCTCGAATTTATTCAGTTTGATTTTTTAGATGACAACTTAAATTTTACCGCAATTCCCATATAAACTGGTTAAAAATTCGCCAAGCTATTCACCTTCAAATGCAGAGGTTAAAAACTGGGCAAAACTTGATTGAAGATTGACTCAAACATCCTGTCAATGTTTCACTTCACACATTAATAAAGCTTGCAAATCAACGAACCTCGAATTATCTTTATTTTTTCTTTAGATACTAACTTAAAGCTTGATATAATTCCCTTTGAAACTGGCAAAAATTTGCCAAGTGAAGAGCATTCAAATCTAGAAGTTAAAATCTTATCAAAACCTGACTGAGATGTGTTGTTAAAACATGCCATTTGATTTATGACGGCAATTAATCGTCTGATCCAGCACGCTTAAAAAGATGGCGAATTTTAAATTCTAGCCAAATATCAATTCATGAGTTGGTAAGTAAAACTACCTGAGAGGAGCCTGCTCTCCTTTCAGCTGCTCTCCACTATTGTCAAGTAAACTTCACGTAGTTCGAACTGTACAAACATAAACATGTGACATGATACAAGAAACTACCTGGTGAATCGGCCGAGGTTCAAAAGTTTGAAAGATGTAACTTTATTGTGGATTCTCCCCATCCAGCACAAACAATCTTTTTGTAGGCACGTTGTACAGTGTTTCTGGTAATATGAACATTTAAAATAAAACCAATTGTGCTTTGAACAGAGTATGATAAATTCACGACGTTTCGAGCTAAAAGATCGTTATCAAGTCAAACCCCATACAGCCCAATCCACCAAACTTTATGCAGAACACAATGGCCACGTGCAGTAAACATTATAGATCGTAGAGATAACAGGGTTTTTTACGTCTACGTGACCCAGCCCCTTTAAAAACACAGGCTTCCAAAGGTCTGTATACAGTAAGACCCCGCATTTAAGAAACCATTTTTTCACACCTTAGCCTGAAAGGTTTTTTATATCTATAATACATTTAATTTTTCAGGTTGAAAGTTTCTTAAGTTTCTAATTTCTTTTCTGGAAAGTTCTGGAAAAATAGGTTACAACAGAAAAGGGTTATCTATGGATAGATTAGCCATAGGTGTATGTTATCAATGATTGTCAAGAACATCAATTAAAATTTCGGTAAAAATCTGTTAAATCTTATATATCTTTGCAGTAATTTCTTGCGTGAAGTGGAACACTCCCCAGACCGTCAGACCTGTACTTAGTGTTGATCAAAATACAAGAAACTTCACTTTCAGTATAAGCCTCAATTGTTTCTTATAAGTAGGGGGGCTAATTATTTTCAGTAGCCTAAAAGTGTCTTTTGGTGGTTTTTTAAATGCGGGGCCATACTGTATTTGTCTGACTCAACCAGCATAGATACTTGTAACTAAAGAATGTCCTCGTAACGTAAAGAAATAAAAAACAAACGAATATCTTACAAGATTACAAGATAAAACTTCTACCACTATAAATCAACATTAATCACAGTATACAGTAAAGACTAACGAAATTATTTACAAGACATGCACTAGAGGTAGATTAATTCTAACTCGAATCTTCAAAAGACAGCCTAAATCATCTGAATTAAATTATGAAAAAATGCAAGATTAGATACTTGCTACTTGCATGCAAGAGAATGCTTTATTACATAATATTGTAACACTGAAATGTTACAACTGACCTGGAGCATTAAAGAGGTATGTCCACCCAGAGTTCCTGCCAGCATGCTACGATTTCAAACTGTTTGATAATCAAAATAGGCTTGAACTGAAACTACAAATCCATACTGGAGTAGTTAAACAGACAGAAAGTGTTGTGGTGCAGTGGTGTAATCCTCTGACTTTGCAGCCAGAGCAGTCAGGCGGAGAGGGTTCGATCCCAGGTAGAGCCTCGTCACTTGAGCGTCATGAAAAGGGGTCGCGGACTTGATTATGCCTATTCTACTTCTGCGATCCCAGCGCTTAGCGCTAAGAACCGCAACTTCACCTTCACCTCCACCAGAAGAGTTTGACTTCAGTTCCCCTTTAGTTGACATATTTGTTAATTTGTCTACTGCAGTATAGATTCAAATTTTCCGCTTAGGCCAAATTTTACTTTCAGGACGTCTGAAGCTGCATTGTGCCCACAAAGGACGATGGAACATGACAATGAAGAAAGCATAGCATATTTGCCATTTAACATGGCATCTCTGACACAGCTTCGGAGCTCTGAAATCTCACTATGTTTGCTTCTAATACAAATTAGTCTATTTAATGAAGGTGTTGTGGCGCAGTGGTGTAATCCTCTGACTTTGCAGCCAGAGCAGTCAGGCGGATAGGGTTCGATAGCTGGAAGAGCTCTATAACTTGAGCGTCATGATGACAGGGGGTCGCGGACTCGGTCAGTGCTTAGCTACTTCTGTGATCCCAGCACTTGGCGCTAAAAACCGCAAATTCACCTTCACCTTCACAAATTGCATGCTTTCAAACAAAACAATTGTTTTTTTTAAATCCACCACATAGTGTAGCAACCTAAGAGAGTACGAAAACCTGCATGCAGTTCGCTATGAAATACTACAAGAAATGAGATATGTTACGGTCTTTTTTGACTGAGATGTGCTTTGAATCACAGAAAATCGCCTTAAAAATTAGCCTAGCCTCCTACAATCTTAGCCTGTTCTAGAACTATGTTACTGCATATAGAATTGACCCTTACTCTACCCTACCTAATGAAATATAGGAAGTAACTTCAGCGTATCCTACAACATTACTAACCAGAGAAATATGCACAATTTTCTTTCTCTGTTCTCGAACTATACAGTATACTCTATAGAACTGACCCCTTACTACCTGATACCACAGAGACAGTAGGGCATTCTACAACATTACTGGCCTGAGAAGCAGGCAAAATGTTGACTACATAGGGTGGGCTGTAGGGTAGTAAAGCTACCCACCTTCCTCTACTTAGAGACAAAGGATTACTGCAATGGGAGATGCATTACTGCAGTTTCTCTTGAAACTTCTTATGCTAAAGCTGGCTCAGAATAATTCAAGCCATCTAAAGTATTACACCTAATACCTAATACGTTTGATATGAAGATCCACATTTATCAAGCCTAACAAACAGCTAAAACGGGATCAGTTAGTAGCCAAGGTAGCTGTGGTTCCTCTCAGACACTTGCCTCTCCGCAGCCATTTCTGTTGGCTTTGTTCTCAAGCCTCTTGCGCCATTTCTTGCAAATTACTTTGACATCTTCAACAAGGGCATTCTCGATTTCATCGAATGACATCTTAGACTCGTTGTCATCTTTGCCATTGCAGAAATCGAATCCTTTGGGAGCTGTAATAATAGAAAAGTTTGAATGAATGCATTTCAGGCGAGATTTGTGGCGAGGAAAGAGTAGTCATGAAAACACTGCATTTTTTGTTTTTCATTGTTTTGTTTTTGTTTTTTATTATCCTTGTTTTGACTGGAGTCCTATTTGGACACAGTAATCCTTCAAACGAGGTTTCAGCGCATCTTTTAATGTATGGTGATAAAGAACTCCCAGATGAAATTGATAGAAATATCTTTGAGTTAACTTAACTCCACTTTTTATCCATGAAATTGGTCAATTTGACTGAATTTATTCAAATTTCTGCCATCCTTCAAGCAACCGCGAAGTCTCTCTTGTTGTGCCTTTTCCTTTTGAAGTAGTAGTTACATGTAGTTTTCGTATTTTATAAATATCTTCTTCCTCGTGCCATGGGGTAGACATGATATTGTAAATTTTTCATTGATAACATATAAAAAGATGATCCCAAGGCAAATCAGGTTTATCTGTCATATCAATTTTTAGTGACTCAACAGATCATGGTATCGAACGTCAGAGGTGGAAAAAATATTTGCCTTCCTGCGAAGGGATGTCAGTTCAGAATTCTTCCTTCCATTGTTTTATCCATTTTCTGTAGTCCCAGATTTCAGTGTAGTCGATAATCCAGTAGGAGCTTCCTTGTTAAAGCTTCCTTGGATCACAAACTGCAAATGAAAAGAGCATAATCCAAACATTGATTCTCTTAGGATTCTCTTCTATTCTTTCCTTCCTTTAGTCCTTCCTGTCTCTTTATGTTTTCAATTTTTGCTTTCTATGTCATCCTATCTTCCTTCCATCCTCCTTTCTTCCTCGTCTCCTTTTTCTCTCAATCGTTTTTCTTTCCATCCTTTTTACAACCTCTTTCCTTTCATGTCTTCATTCCTCGCTTCATCGTTTCCTTTCTTCTCCTTCNAGAGCATAATCCAAACATTGATTCTCTTAGGATTCTCTTCTATTCTTTCCTTCCTTTAGTCCTTCCTGTCTCTTTATGTTTTCAATTTTTGCTTTCTATGTCATCCTATCTTCCTTCCATCCTCCTTTCTTCCTCGTCTCCTTTTTCTCTCAATCGTTTTTCTTTCCATCCTTTTTACAACCTCTTTCCTTTCATGTCTTCATTCCTCGCTTCATCGTTTCCTTTCTTCTCCTTCCTTTTATTCTGCTTTCTGTCTTTCCTTCCCTTCCCTTTTCTTCCTTCCAGATAAATCAGCTTCCTGCGAAGGTGCTTCGTGGCTTCACGCACTTTTTCCACCTCTGTCGAACGTTCCAAAAGATACTCGTTTGACTCGTTCGAAGAAACAGAATTTGAAATCTGAAAATGTTTCTGTCACTTTGTCCTGATTTCAGAAACTGAGGTGATATGATATGATTTAATTATTTATACACGAAGCTACCCTTCAGCTTCAATATAATAAATACATTGGTTATACAATAGATACAATAGATACAATAGATACAATAGATACAATAGATACAATAAATACAATAAATACAATAAAAACAAAGGCAAGCATGTCCTCCTTTGAAATGCTAGCATTGTTTGTTTAAATATTTCAAAGTCCAACTCTATTTGATCTTGTCAAAGTATACAACATATTATGCCGAGTATATTACCAAACCTTTAATAATCTTAATCATATTCCCACAATCTTCAAGACGAACATAACTTTCCCTATTTGTTTTGGCAAAATTAGAAATAATGTGGAAAGTTCATTCATTTCAATAAAAATGGAAACTTTACTCACTTTTTGGCATCTTTATCAGGTAAGTCTCATCTAAAAAGAGAAAGATGATAAATCTGATTGATCATGAGCTGACATGGACATCCCTTATGACAAACAAGGACAGATTTTGTAAGAAAATAGCATGAGTTGCTTTTGTTGACACCTGAACTCAAAGTGATTAGCGACTGCCGACAAAGAAAATTCCCTCAACCAGTAATTCAAAGCAAGCAAAGCGCAAATATTTGTTTCTCTGAAACCTAAGTAGCTAGCTCGCGCGTTGTGCATTCGATAAAGTGTTTTCAAGAGCAAAAATGAGCATAGATCGAAAGAAGAGTGATAGATCTACAAATCTACCTTGGGCATTCTATTTCTTTGGTTCAGGAGCTGAGCAGTAAATGTTCTAATTACACCCAAAGAAATAAGAGAATTGAATCGCCTCCCAGTCGGCTTTTGAACCAAACATATTAAATACCCGTGGAAGATATTTTCATATATTTTTCATATTTAATTCTTTTAAGGAGGGTTGCCCTTCAGCAGAAGCTGGTTTTCAAGGGGCCCTCCGATAAAAACAATAATTAAAATCTACAGAAACAAAGTAAAAAGCTATTAATTAAATCAAACTATAAAACCTTATTTACAATATTCAAAACCTATGTACAATAATGTTTAAAATTTAAAATCATGCGAAAGAAAAAGAAGCCTGTACCTAAATAGTCTTGAAACTCTTCAGTGAGGCTGCCTGCTTAGACTCGGCTGAGAGGCTATTCCACAGTTTTGCACCTCTGTAGGAGAAACATCTCTGGCCATTATTTGACCTTTTCTTGGGTAACCTAAGGTCGGTTCCTGTATTACGAAGGCTGTAGGATGAACACTGCGAATTTCGTGTGAAGAGGTCACACAGGTATTGTGGAGCCAGCTCATTTAAGGACTTGAAGACCATTGTCTGAGACTCATAAGCTACAAGTTCGTCAATGGTCTTCCATCCCAGCTCTTCGATAAGGGGTCTGCTTGGGGCATCGAAGCTGCTATGCGTTACAATCCTAGCAGCACGTTTTTGAAGTTTTTGCAACTGATTAATTTCAGTTGAACCAGCACAGCCCCAAACAGAACAACAGTATCGAAAGTGGGGCTCAACAATACCTGTGTAGAGAGTTCGCAAAGTTTCTTGTGGGAGAAAAGACTTGGCATGTCTCAAAAAACCAACTGCCCTGGAGACCTTGCT
>REGL01000473.1:135208-171659 GCA_004194395.1 Aurelia aurita complex sp. Pacific | reverse complement strand
TGTAAGTAACGTTGAAAGTAATAGGTATTGTAAGTTATTAAATGATGTAAAAAAAAAAAAATTTTTTACAAACTTGTCCTACAGCAGTACAGGGCAGGTTGAATAATGACACGCCCTGTCTAAATTATGCCCTGGACTGGCTTTTTTGTTTTTGAGGCAATTAGCACTAATTTCTAATAGCTAACAGAAGCTAACCTTTGTCCTTGGCAGCTGGCTTCTTCTTCCTCCGAAAGACAATGAATTGAATGAAGAGTCCACCAACAAATAAACAACCGCCAATTCCAAGAAGACAAAATAGGGTTACGATGAAGATGGGAGATTCATGGCTAAACACTGAAGTCGTTTCTTCTGACTCAAAGCCCTCTCTTTTCTGAGGAGAAACGAGAAGAAAGAGTTAGAGATAAACCAAACTCCTGGAGGCGGGGGGGGGGGATACTTAGTATATTTTGCTAACGGGATGTGCACTCCTTTCCGGGTATCATTTTCGCTTCTTTTTCTAACGTCAGGTATCAAAAGAAGGCAATTTTTCTCCAATGTCCTCCTAATTTTCAATGGTAAAGTCTGTGAGTCGAACAAGGACAGATTTGGTAAGACAATAGCACGAGCTGGTTTTGATTGCCACCGCAATTCAAAGCAATTAGCGATCGCAGACAAAGGAAATTCTCTCAACCAATAATTCAAAACAAACAAAGCCGCAAAAGTTTCTCTGAAACCAAGGTAGCTTGTTCGCTCGTTGTGCATTCCAGAAACTGTATTTTAGAGCAAACACTAGCATAGATCAAAAGAAGGATATATACACACATCTGCCATTCATTTGAATCAAAAGCTGATTGGGAGGCGATTCAATTCTCTTATTTCTTTAGGAGTAATTAAAACATTTACTGCTCAGCTTCTGAACCAAAGAAATAAAATGCCCGAGATAGATGTGTAGATATATCCTTCTTCCTTCGATATATGCTCATGTTTGCTCTTAAAAAACAATTTCTGGAATGCACAACGAGCGCGCTAGCTACTTTGGTTTCAGAGAAACCTTCGTGGCTTTGTCTGTTTTGAATTTATGGTTGAGAGAATATCCTTTGTCTGCAGCCATTAATTGCTTTGAATTCAGAAAAGCCAAGAAAAGCATCTCATGCTATTGTTATACAAAATCTATCCTTGTTCGTGAGTCGTAGTTTGAGCGTCCACCAGTCTATCAATAGTGATAACTACGCCACTTGTAATCAGTCTAATATGATTTTACACTACTTTTTTTAAAGCTTTGGATCATATCCTGACAAACGCATGCCTAAGGAACCTTTCAAGAGCAAATATACCAAATAGAAATACCTTAATTCCCGCCATAGCTTGTGCAATTATAGCCTCTCTTTGATCTTCGTTGTTATCGAAGAATGTCTTGAAGAAATATTTCATAGCACCCTTTGGCACACCAACGTCTTTGATAACAATACCATATGCAGTTCCGGACATGGTCACCCTGTGACGGAATTCATATCCCGGCAAGTTACGCTTGATCTTGGCAGCGAAGAAATTGGCTACATTGTCATCAAGGGCAGCACCTGTGGGCAAAGATTTTGCTTCATGAAAAATATGTTTTTGTTTTGTTTTTTTGTGTACATTTCTACCTGGCATCCGAAGGTAGTTTTAGGACGCTGAGAAGCTGAGCTTATCGAAGCAGCGTTCTGGTCCTTCCTCTCGATGTGACCACACCTCGTGATTCCTTTAGCCTGGAATTACAGAGAGTTGGCGACTCTACTCACACTTTGTAGCAGGTTCGGCAGGGCGAGGACTCGAACCCCTAACCTGCGAGCAAATAAAGTTACACTCAGTAGATTGTTCATTTGACAAATTATGTTCGCACTCAAACAATGCATAACGAAACTTTTTCAAAGCATCCTTCTAAATGTTCCACTCATAAAGCAGTTTTTAGTCCTAGAACGAGTTAAAAAACGAATTTCTAATGTTTATCAAAAAGTCTGCCGTTTGTCTAAAGCTTCATAGTAACCTTTTGCAAACAGTGAGAGATGGAAGGAGGAAAGCAGGAGAACATACCGTCCACTTCTTTCTTCTTAAAAGCACGAATGATTTCATCGATGTTTCCATAGCCTGTAAAATGAAGATCAGAGATCAATGATCAGAGTTAAGAAATTAGAGGTCAGAATCAGAGGTCAGGTTAGAGAACAGAGGTCAGAGATCAAAGAGCAGAGAAAATAGATCAGAGGTCAGAATTAAGAGCTCAGAGGTCAGAATCAGGGGTCAGAAAGCAGAGTTTAGAGAGAATGAGATCAGAAATCATAGATCAGAGGTCAGAGATCGGAGGTGAGAGATAGAACATAGTTTCCTACTTTTTAGAGCTTCGCTGATGTTTGATGAGTGCTACGGAAAGAATCCTTTGAGATTTGTCATTTCAATGAAAATTTTTACCTTTAATGTTGGCGTTCTCCCTCCTTGCAGCTGCATGTGCTGCGGCAGTTGTATTTACTACAGCAATCTGAAGTTACAAGTGACAATGTTCAGAGACAAAGGCAATGTTCAGCTATTACAATTAAAAGGCAAGGAAAATATAACAGCTACGATCGAAATTGGCGAATCAGCGAGTTCTTCAGTGCAGTCTAGCATAGGTTCCAAATCTTTATCTCGGCGTAAAAAGGTGGGTGTAAAATTCAATAACCTATTTCTTCTGATTGAATGGCTTGAAAGAAACTTTTGATATTTATCTATAATTCTACCGTTGGTCTTTCCAGAAATTTAGAATATTTTTGAAAATTACAGCGTATCTTACATTTCAACTCATTTGAGGATGTGACGTCATCAAATTTCTAAATCATAAACCAGATGAGTGACAGACTTTTTCTTGATACCATTTTGTTGGCATTCATAAACTATGGTTTTCTTTGCAATCATTTCATGTTACGTCAAACATTTTAGAAATTACGATGGTTTTAAGCTTTTTTGAAAATTTTTCTTGAATTTTTGAAAAAGAAGAAAAACTCTCTAATTCTGAAAATATTGAAGATTTCAGAAAATTCCAACGATAGAATTATAGAAAAATAGCTAAAGTTTCTTTGAAGTCATTCAGTTCAAAGAAATAGGTCACTCAATTTTACACCAGCCTTTTTAAAGATTTGAAACCTATGCTGTGCAGGCTATCAGAAATGAGCAAACCAGAAAGATTGCTACTGTCTTCATTGGTCAATAAAAAAAACGAAAAGAGTGAAAGAAAGAAATTTCCTTGCTTCCATAAAAATACGCTTTTCACCAACAAAAAGTGCTCCTGAGATGTAAGAATGGAGAGCTGATCGTGCGCTGCAAATAATCTGAGAAAACTGCTGCCACTTGTGCCAGATGTCATGAAATAAAGTCTGTCTCAAATAATTAGCCTGCGCTGCAGACCACTTGGAAAGGAAAGTGGTCTGTGTAACGGAGCGCTAATCCGTGTTCAGAAATTTTCTTCAGAATCTGAAGAAAAATTAGTACATGCAACTAATAATTTGCATAATTACTATTTGTTTTGTTATCAGAAAGAAAAGCTTGTCTCAAGGGAAGAGAGATTTGAATGCCTGCTAATCCTATTGACTTTTTACGACCGTACAACGTGATAACGATCAGCCCTCTTTTGTTTCAAACACACATATTCACAAAGACATCAGTTGTGTTTGTCATTGATTTCATTGTAGCCAATCAGATGGGTGAAAGAATGCTCTTAATTATTTCGCAATTCAATTCATCGTCTGAACACGGATTGGCGCTCCGTTGCACAGACCACTTTCCTTTCCAAGTGGTCTGGAACACAGGCTACAAATAAATGTCGCGTGAAATTTGCGATAAAGAAAATTAATCATGCAAAGAATTTTAATTGTTGCTAGTCGCGGCCATTTTGACATTGACGTCGAATTTGAGAGAGACCCTACTTCCGTTACTGAACGCCTTTGGGGAAGGGGAGGAGGGGTAGCTCAACGTATGATCTGACGGGAACGTGTCATTTTGTCCGAAAGATTGGTATCCATAATTCTGTAAATTTTAAAGAATTTTAGGACCATAAATTCGCAAAGGTAATGAAAATCTTGGCCATTATTCCGGAAATTATGAACAATTTCCTGTGATTCCTATACATTTGCAAAATTTTCTCCAAAACAAGACCCATAACTCTGCAAAGTTTCTGAAAAGGATACCCATAACTCCGTAATGTGTTGAAAAAAGCAACCCTAAAACGGCACGTCCAAGTACCTAAAAACATACTAAGATACCCCCTACCCTCCCCGAGCTGAACGCTGACTTCGCACAAATTTTAATACTATATCTCTATATCTCTGTATCTCTAAGTTTTAAGACTCTAAGAAAATATCTCTCCAGTCTAGTAACCAATGTCGGCAGAAATCTTTCAAATTCTGTATCGACGGTTCAAATTGATCATACTGCTTGGCTGCGAATCAGGGATGTATCGGGAAATATAAATGAACAGATAGAATTAATACATCATTGTTTACATTCTATCAAGGAAGGTTTCAGTTTTCAATAAACTCCATTTCTCAAGCATACCTCTTTGCCAGAGAGTGAGTCACTTGTCACAACAACTTTCTTAGTCAGGGCAGATGTCAAGGCAGCAGAATACATTGAGAATATTGTTACACCAAGGAAAATCCAGATGACTGCGAAAATTCGAGCGATGTAGGATTTCGGAGCTCTGTCTCCATACCTATTATGAAGATAAAATTGTGATAAAATTAGATAGGATGTTTCCCTATGCTGTTACCCAACTATTCTTTATGAAATCATCTCTCACTGTAGCTTATTAGTTTAACTTGTCTGAGCTTTTTATTAGACGAAAGTTGACGAGCTTTCAAAGTTTTTCTAAGTAGTGCATGCCTAAAGTCTTGTGAATCAATGAAAAAGAATTCATAAATATGTTCCATCCAGCATTAAAATGTAGCATCAAAATGTATTTCTCCTTTTCAAATCGCAGTACATATTCAAATTTGTATTATAACTGTCACATTACAGCCCTGAAGAAGTCCTGCATCGCAGGACGAAATATTAGCATAAAATAAATTCATCCTATTTGCTGTTGTTTTTTGTCGCAATGCGGTGTTTCTACCTTTAAATTCATTAAAATGCAGTTAGAATGAGCGTTCTATTGAACAAAAATGCTGCAGTGCGTTCATTTCGTGATTGTACGGCATTACAAAGCTCTGTCTCCCATCCTAGAGAACAGCTTGGAAATACTGTAAAAGGCATTCAGTAACGAAAAAGGTGTTCGGTCGCTGCGGAGGGATATCATTAGTACGACAGGCGTTCTCTGGGGCGATTCCTTCTGATTTTTATATTGAAAGGGCAAAAAGATTTTTCAGCAAATATTTTCACTTTAAGTTTGAGTACTAGATTGTAATAGTCTCCATTCTCTTGGGATATTCAGGCTGATATTCTGGAGAAAACTTGCAAAGATAATTTACAGCAAAAACGTTACAGTAGAAACCCGCATAAAAGAACCTGTTTTTATAAGAACCTTGAGGCTGAAATTTAATCTTTTAAACCCCCTAAAAAAGAACCCCTAAGAGGCTGAAACAGGGAAAGGTTCTTATATAGTAGCTTTCATGTAAATTATTAAAATGGCAAGAGTTTTTAGAATTCTTCAGAATTCTTAACATTCTGATCAGTCTTCTTCATTGGTAAAACAGAGTAAAGGATTTTTAAACAGGTATTCTACCCTATTCACACTAGCAAGTTAAACCAGCTGAAATTAAATGAGGCTATGGTATGTTGCATTCTAATTGGCCAATCCAACAAGTGAAATGCATATAATTGGCTAAAATTTAACATGGCTTAAATAAAGCTGGTTTAACTGTGTCATTGTGAAAAGGGTAAAAAACAGACCCACAAATGTTCCAAGAATTCTCAAGATGTTAATGTCTGCAAGGCCAGTATGTATATAAGAACCTATTTAAGAACCTTACAGGCTGGAATTTAGAATAGCATCCAGTTAATTAAGAACCTATTCAAGCTGCCCAGAAAAAACATAGGTTCTTTTATGCGGGTTTCTACTGTACTGATAATAGTCTTTGAAAGGAAACAGTTAGAGGCATTTCGTAGACAAAAGCAGTCAAAAGCAGTTTGGTTTCTAATATGAATCATATCTGTCGGTGGGAGTGAACATCTACAGACAAATCTGCTTTAAGCTTGTTTATCTATGGTGTAAGCGTTCAATGCATGCTTGCAGAAACGTCGCTTTAATGCAGGCTTTAGTGCAATCAAAAATATATCACTTAGCATTTACTGATACCATTTTGGCATTTCAGGTAATCTTGGCATTACTTGATGATGTAAATGTATCGGTGTTTAAGCATAGCTTTGGTGCATTTTTTAACTGTTACTTGCAGAAGTTGTAGGAATCTTTAAGAATGATGTGATTGATACTTAAAAGATAATTCCATGCAACAAAAATTGATTTTTCTAAATCTGCAAGTTTCATTTTGGTATTTTCAATGATCTTGGTCTTCAATAATCGCTAATCTTTCTGCATGAACGAGATACTCTAAAATTTTAGCAATGGCGATATTAATACTTTGATGATAATCTCAAACAGAAGAGCTCATCCAGATTTAAATTCGCAACTCTTATTTTGGTACTTTCATGAACCTTAGTACTTAATCATGATGTACCTTGTGTCCCAAACAAATGTATACGAATTTGATTGACTCCAGCGATGTGAATTTAGCTTCAATCAATGTCTAATCACTCTAAACATATTCCTCGATAATTAACTTGAACATAGGTTCCTCGTTTGTTGGTATTGGGGCTTTGAGAGCAGACATATCAATCTTGAATGCTCAGATATGCCTCCTCCTGCAAACCAGAGCTTTTGGCATAAGCAAATTCTTAAGGCATTGTATATAAATCAACGATAGCCTTGATAAAATTTGAGCAATATTAGATCTTCTGTTATTCTGTTTTCCAGAAGTCACTCCCAGTCAGTCACCCATTGGGCAGTTTCTTACTTTTTCATTAATTTCAGTCATCAATTTCGACGTGCTTCAAACATTTGCTTAGGCCAAAGGCCAAAGCTCTGGTTTGCACGTGGACGCAAATTTGAGCTTTCAAGATTGATATTTCTGCTCTCACAACACCAATACCAACAAACAAGAAATCTATGTTCAAGTTAACTATCAAGGAACATTTTGAGAGTAATTAGCCATTGGTTAAAGTTAAATTCACATCGCTGGAGTCAACCAAATCTGTATACTTTTTTGGGACACCCAGCATAGGTTCCAAATCTTTAAAAAGGCTGGTGTAAATTTGAGTGACCTATTTCTTTGAACTGAATGACTTCAAAGAAACTTCAGCTATTTCTCCATAATTCTGCCGTTGGATTTTTCTGAAATCTTTAATATTTTCAGAATTAGAGTGTTTTTCTTCTTTTTCAAGAATTCAAGAAAAATTTTCAAAAAAATTAAAACAATCGTAATTTCTAAGCCGTGTGACGCAACATGAAGTAATTTCGAAGAGAACTATAGTTTATGGATGCCTACAATATGGTATCAAGCAAAAGTCTGTCACTCATCTGGTTTATGATTTAGAAATTCGATGACGAAATGTAAAATACGCTATAATTTTGAAAAATATTCAAAATTTCTGGAAAGTCCAACGGTAGAATTATAGTATCTAAAGTTTCTTTCAAGCCATTCAATCAGAAGAAATAGATCATTGAATTTTACACCCACCTTTTTACGCTAAGTTAAAGATTTGGAACCTATGCTGGGACACCCTGTAGTGTGTCTCTAATTTCGAGCAAAGCAGCTAATCAGTCTACTTCATGGTAAGACAGTATGTACTTTATTCTTTAGCTGTGAATCAGATAGGCTTGAACCTGGCTCTAGGAATAAAACGTTTCATGCTGAAATGATAATTCAAACGAAACAAATTACTCATATTTTGAATAACCTTGAGTTAAGCAAAAATTATGCACCTGTTTTGACGTCTCAAAGCTTTATTTTGTGTAAGGAAATTTGGTAGAATGTATATCTATAAACTGGAGGTGGAGAGATTTTGTTCTTGTGTTCCGAATGGCCTTAGTGTGTTCAAATTTATTCTAGCATGTTTTGTCGTCCAAATCTCTTCACATCAAGTACACGTCAGGAATTTTGAACTTAGTGGTGTTGCATCTGTCCTGACAATTTCTATTATGCTCTTCAGAAATTTCGAAATTACAGAGTTTCACCCAGTTGTACTCTAACGCCAGGAATGGAAAGCTTCCCACTCAAGATGTTGATAAAGCTCATAGAAAAAGAAATACATGAAGCGATTCTACTTACCCAACAGTCGTCATGGATACAAACGCCCACCAGAATCCTTCAAATGGCCCTCGTAAGAATGATCTTGGGAAGTCAGCCACGTTAAACCAAGTGTCCTTAAAGATGAAAAGACAAGTGGGGATTTAAAGTCTTTCTAAATTTAGGCTTCGATTGAAAATGAGTTTTGCATGAGTACTGTTTGGGTTATCGGTCACTCCGTTCCGATTTTACAAGGGATCTCCTCGAGAAAGTCCCCTCGGAAACCTTAACAAATGGTCCAATCATGATCAAGTTTCTCTAATATTACTGCTTTTATAGTTAATTGCCGTCCCTTTGGGAGTATGAAAGAGTTATCTCACTGGTGTAAAAAATTTATTCAAGTGATTCCATCTTCTCAAGGGAATAAAACGTGCAAAAATGTGTTCAAGTCATTGCTGTGAGGCAAGAAAACTGACGAAATTTGATCACAGGGAGCCCAGTAATAATTAGCAAACTCTAAAATAAATTGCCTGAAATAAGTGCAGTTTCCTACGCAGCACTTACTTCAGGCAATTTATTTTAGAGTTTGCTTATTACTCCTGGGCTCCCTGTGATTTGATCATCATTTTTGGTGTTTTTTTTATACTTTTGAATGAGCCTTATCGAGAACATCCCTCATAATTTCAGAGCGGAATGTCCGATTTGATTCAGGCAAATTTATATACCTATTCAAAGATATCAGCAAGTAAGCAAGGCATTTGCCAATAACATTGCTTTGATAGTCAGGGGGAAGTAATTCTTAAAATGGTGTGTATTTTTTCTCCCCTGGCGGTAAACGCGAGGGGAGAATTCGAGAATTCAGCATTGCACAACTTCTTTATCTCTTAACTTACCATCATCCAAATTGCAATTCCTGCAATAATAGCCATGAGCAAAGCAGTGACAAACAATGGCCATGTTGACAAAACTGATTTGAACAAATCTGCTGTCAATTCACTTGCACTGTGGCGTTGCGGCTTCAACAAAAAGCTCACTGCTGGCACTTCAAGCAAGTAGAGGAAGTCTCGGCCAAAAAATTGGGTACTAGATTTTGATGTCTCAATTGGCATGATGACAGATGCGTTTTGGTTGTGAAATTTCGTGAGGTAATCATTCGGTCCAACGAATTTGATCTTGTTGCAACCAAGGCAGCAGGTTGACATGATGGATCGTAACATATCTAGGAAGAAAATCAGCTTTACAACGAGTGGAAGTGCTGCATGTATGGCCTACAACAGATCCATTATCACTGCAAAGTGATTACACAAAGGGGCGCAAACATTAACAAGGACAGGTGATGTTATCATCTACCTTTGATTAACACCCAAATAGAAAATCAATTAACGATTGCACACAAAGTGAATTCTATGCCCGGTCGGTCAAGTCATAAAAAACAAAGCAAGCGACAAAAGTTGCTCTTAAAAACCCAGGTAGCTAGCTCACTCATTGTGCATTCCACAATGGTTTTTAAGAGCAAACATGAGCATATATCGGAAGAAGAAGGATATATTTAAACTGCTGCCTCTGGCACTTTATTTTTTATGGGCTGGCATTTTCCTGCAAATGTTGCTTTCGAACGCACTTGAATCTTTCGTCATAAAATAAGCAAACTTTCCTTTCCTTATCACGCATGTTTTCTTTTTGGTTGAGATCAGAAAGCTCTGAAGCCGGTCCCTTCAGTTCTGATCATTTTCATAAGTCAGGCTCTACCTTCCCGCAGTGCATTCGGCCTATCAATCTTCAGAATTTGACGGTTCTTAAGTGGGACGATCGGTTTTGTTGGACGGATTTTATTGATCTTAATGTAACTGGAATCAGATTCCGAACGGTTCGACCTTAGCGGAATTATCTGACAGCACAAAAATCCCTAATCAGGAAATAATGGTCAGTTCATCCGAGTTTCTAGAAAATTCCAATTTCGTTAGCAAATTCTGAGCAGATCCTAAGTTGTTATTATCTCTACCTAATGTTATTTGTTTTGTTACTTTTTCCACAGCAAGGAAATAGCATTTAAAAAGTGGATATTATTAGATCCATGTATTTACAAGATCATATAATTTATTCCCATGAGTTAGCAATTCTGAATGTTTTCTCTGGCTCAAAATTCTTTGCGAAAATTCCGAAAAGAAAGCAAAAATTTATATTTATACAAAGAGACTGTTTTATTTATGAATTGAAAATTAACAGAGTTAGCACACTAGATTTTACTGTGAAAAACAATATTTTCGTTTTATTTAGCTGATGTTTTGGTTTGGTCTGAAGTACAACTGTTTTGATAAAGATGAAATAACATTGATTCGCTCTGGGAAAATGAGATGCAAAGGTTTGTGACTAGAAGGGAAAGCTTCCTGTGAACAATTTCAAGTGACGCAAGAAGGAAGATGAAGCTTTTTACAACGTTGTTTGTTAGAAAGTCTTTATGAGGAATCCAACTCTCAGATCACTAAAAAATTGAGAAACTTCAGTACTTGTAAAAAGTCATTTATCCAACAAACTGTTTCCATTTAGTGTGGGAAATTTATGGCATATTGTTAATTTATTTTCAATTGTTTCTTGCATTTACTCGGATGGTACTTGAGTCAAGACAGTGGTGCGACATCAAAAAAATTTCAATTCAAAATCAAAGATATGTCAAATCATCGGATAATCATCCATTTACTTGATGTGATTTCGTCGAAATTGAAATATTGAATATTGTTACAGGAAAGTAATCTTGTTCTGTTTTTGATTGAATTGAAATTTTATCACAAGCGGCTGCCTGTTTCAATTTGTGGTCTAACCAAACATGATAACCAATTTTCAATCCTTGCCCAAAAAACCTTATTAATTCAAAAGGTAAAATTATTTCTTCTTTGGCTAAAAAATCTTTGTCTTTAGATACGTCATTTTGTCCCAGGCTCTTTTGTTCCATGAAGGTGGTGGCCTAACAGTGAGTTTCAAAGAGAGTACTTAATCTGTCAAGGTTAGTTGACGGAGATAAATAGCTAACTCCCAGCTAACTCAAAGCGGCATATGCAGGTCTAAGATTAGCCTATTGTATTTGATGATTTCGACACGTGCATGCATATGTTTTCACTAGAGGAGCAATTACTTGCTTGGGCGTTCTTTGTCCTATTTTTAGATTGCCTCTCTACTTAGCTCCGTCAACTAACTTTAAAAGTTATCACGCTATCTGCTGTTGTCAAAAGGGGATGGACACGGGGTCTTTCACCAGCCCAGGGGGGGGGGTACTTTGGTATATTCAGGATAAGGATGCTCAAGTTACTTTTTTGGGTCTAAAATTTAGGCAAGGATTACTTTTTTGGGTCAATGATTTGTACATTTATTTTTTTGGGTTCAAGAAATTCTGGCTTACTGTTTTGGGTCTCAAATATGAGAAAAAGTAAAAAAAGTTGGGAAAAATATGATTTACAAATAAAATTAGAGTCAAGTAACAGTACTAAAATAGAAAAACATAAATATCCAAACACATTATGAGAAATCTAACCAGTTAGGGCACTTTTATACAGATTTAAGATACTGACTTCATAACTTTTGGGTATTCAAGGTCGGAAAAATTTTTTTTTTGGGTCTAATTTCATGCTAGAAATTATTTTTTTGGGTTGATGCGTTGTACCCCAGCCTGAGCACCCCTATCCTAAATATACCTGAGTACCCCCCCCCTGGGTTCACCAGGTACTATTTTTGGTCTGATGAGATGGCGTTTTGAAAGGGAAGTCCAATCACATGGCGTATGATCTTTTCTATTTTCATTTCGATTTTTGGAGGTAGAAAACAGCTTTCTATCTTTCTACAACTTGAAGGTATTTAAGAGATTTCACCAGGCCCAAATTTAGTGGATCAACCGATCAATTGGGAAGGCTCCTTTTCTGGAGTAATTTATAAAACATTTAGTATTGGGTCAAATTTTTAGCGTCTCATCACAATCAAATTATATGCTATCCTACAACGTTATAACATCCATGTGCTATTTGTGCAATACATACACTACATTGAATTTCTATTGCACGTAGATGATCCCTTACTTGGAAGATATCAAATAAATCGGAAAAGCCAATTGCAGATACCTTATTCAAAATGAAAACAAGGTCGAGAGATTTCCTGCAGAACATGTCAAAAACTGGCAGATGATGTTTCAGTTCGCTACAGTTGGGCAAATGTTGTTCTACGCTGCTTGTTTAGGATTTGGTAGGAGAGTGGGCCGGTCGAGAGATTTCCTGCAGAACATGTCAAAATCTTGCAGATGATATTTCAGTTCTCTGCAGTTGGGCAAATATTTGTCTACTCTGCTCGTTTAGGATTTGGTAGGAGAGTAGGCCAGACTTTTTAAAATCAATGTTTAATCTTTAACTCGTTTAAAATCAATTTGAGAAGATTGGTTCAGTAAAATTTGAAAGAGTGTCTCAAATAAGATGGCACTTGAGATTTAGACTGATTTTGTAATCGTTTGTATGAAAAGATCTTCTTGTTGTTGTTGTTGTTGTTGTTGTTGTCGTTGTCGTGATAATTGGACTTATCTCGTGAGTCTATTTGAGATTTGCGATAAAGCAAAATTACTTGTGTAAACACTTACAGTTGCTGTTATTCGTGGGTATTTTCACGTAACATTTAATTTGACACAGACAATAATTTGCATTTCCTTCGATTTGCTAGCCTGCGTGCAGACGCAACTATCCTTTGTTCAGAAGTTTAAGCATTCATAATAACCCCTAAAAATTTTCATGAAAATCTTATCAAATCAGAAGCGAAATCTCACGAATTCAGGGATGTTAAGTTACGAAAGAGCGGTACAATAGCCGTAGGAACTGTAGGGGGGGAGGCACTGGGGCACGTGCCCCCAGGATTTTGCAATAAACAGTGCCCTTTTAATTTTCAAGGAGTTCCCCTTAGCTTAAGAGAAAAAATGCTTTTTAGGCATCGCAAACTTGCCACGAATGATCAATTCAATTGTTTCATTCGAAGACGTGAGATAGACTTTTAGTTTCATGTAAAGGCTGCGGAGTTGTCATAGACCAAGGCGTCGTTTTTGTGGTATCATTGTAAAGTAGTTTTGTAAGTAGTGTTGAATAGCATCTTGCATTGTAAAACTTTTTGATTGAATATAAAAAAGAGCCCTTGAATTGTCGTGATGCTTCCTACGGCCCTGAGCTGTAATGCATAGCGTCTATATATATAAAAATAAATGGTTTTTTGTTGTATACATTTCTACCTAGCATCTGAAGGTAGTTTTAGAACGCCGAGAAGCTGAGCTTATCGAAGCAGCGTCCTGGTCCTTCCTCTCGATGTGACCACACCTCATGATTCCTTTAGCCTGGAATTACAAAGAGATGGCGACTCTCCTCAAACTTTGAGCAGTAACGGCAGGGCGAGGACTCGAACCACCAACCTTCAGAAATCAAGTACATATTGTGATAGCATTTCTAGCGTAGTGGCTTCTTATTTTTTCAATTCAATTACAAAGCAATCAAAAACAAGACAAAGAAAGTAATACCTAGTCTGCAGAAG
Source organism: Aurelia aurita complex sp. Pacific (assembly GCA_004194395.1). NCBI lineage: Eukaryota > Metazoa > Cnidaria > Scyphozoa > Semaeostomeae > Ulmaridae > Aurelia > Aurelia aurita complex sp. Pacific. The sequence goes on along the minus strand of REGL01000473.1, from coordinate 157,854 downwards.
CCGTACAAAGAGGGCACAAGGTACTAGGACACCCTGTTGTTTATTTCTGAATTGTCTTTAAATTTTTCATATGGTACCGTGAATTGATTCTCGAATTATAGTTCAACGGGGCACAGATGTAGTTATAAATGGTGGAGGGGCTTAGATTCATCTGGAATAGTAAAAGTGGTATGTTGAATGCATGGTGAATAATATTAATCCCAAAACCGAGCCCTGTGGGATGCCAGTTTTAACGATGACCTCTTGAAAGATCCAATTTTAACCATTGTTTCCTATTTGTTAGATAGCTATAGATCAAGCACAGCACAGACTATTTACAATGAATTCATGTAACAGCCCCACCTCTGTTTGTACATATGTAATCAAATAATTCTTTAAAATACGGGAATGTACTAAGGAAGTTATAAATTATAACATTTCGCGCTTTGCACATCATCAGGTGTGAAAGGAAGGTCAAACCTCACACCTTACATTCACATCTGATGATGAATAGCAAAGCTCGCAGCGTTGTGATTCAAAATTTTCTTTGTAATTGTCGTATTTTAAAGAGTTACTTGATTACGTATGCCTAACGACGTACCGAACACAAAACAGACATTATCATTTATCTGTTTCATGCACTTGGTAGGAGACCATGGAACGCCGTTTGCACAAAATTCGACACAAAGACTCAGGGCACTTTTTCGTTATGATTGCAAAATTGCGGGGAGGTACGTGCCCCCAGTGCCCTCCTACGATCCCTTATGTAGCATAAACCTAGTTTGTGTCACTTTTGTGCCTATATTGTGTTCCACAGCAGACGGCGAAATGTGTTGCCTGGGATCAACAAAACCTTGCCCCATGGGAATAGGGGGCTTGGGGCTTGGGGCTTGAGGCTTGGGGCTTGGGGCTGGGGGCTGGGCTATAGCCCCCCCTCCCCAACGTTGGAAAAATTTGCAAAATTCGGTCATAATCGGGCAAGAATCCGCCTTAAGTCGGGCAAAATCTTTGTAAGCAATGGATTCTTAGAGGGTAGCCCTCTCAAATGTTATCTTCCCTTAGTCGATCGCAACCCTTGTGCCCCCTTTGTGTCCCATTAGTCCCACCCCTGTGGCAGCCGTATCACTCATATCTTCATCACTTACCTGGCAGAAGTCCTTTAATCTTTTTATCATCTTTGAATACATATGGATGATTTTCAGAGTATGAAACTTCGATGTCTTTTGCGCAAACGGGGTGCAAGAATCCCCATATCGAACAATCACGTTCTTTCCTCAGGATATCTGCCATCTCATAACGAATGTCACATTTGTAGAAATTCAGGAATTCCACTGAGGGCCCTGCTGCTATGAGCATGTTGTTTCCAACAGCTAGAAAGATGCAGAGCAAAATTGGCCCCATGGCTTGTTTAGTTATCGAGCAACGCTGTTCGATTTTGTGAACTTTGGTTCTTTAAAATTGCGTGTTATTCCCGTTATTATCTGACAAAGCTACCCAGCAAAACTCTCCAATTCTTCTCCTTATGAAAATGACGCGCTATTCCTGTTATCCAACTAAATTATCACTGTGACGTAACCCAATTCAGTCAAAGTTCTATGAAATGCAAATTATGTCTCTTCTCAGACTCTGGACAGAGCAATCCTTGCAATACCTTCAAACACTGTCCAGTCTTTCACTCGTCAGAACTGTGAATATTCTGTTCCAAGATTACGTTATCACTGTACGCTGGTTGATATACGAGGTTATCTTCTTTCTATTATCTTCAGAGCTTGTTATTCAGAGTTCATCGGTTGTCTGTAATACAAATGTTAACCACGAAATTCCTTGACAAATCAGCCCTTTAGTATATGGTCGTTCTTTTCTCTTTACTAAGGTGGTGGGATCTCTCTATCTCTCTCTCTCGTCAAGCTAACGCTAAGTTGCTTTGATAGACTCGTTGAATGACCGACCTTCACTTGCTGCGTCGTGCACAAAGTAGCCTGCGTCTTGAAGCGTAACCCTGAGATGCTCTCTGCTCTATTGATCAGCTGCGTCAAATAGCCAACTCGTGACCTTGTGGCGATCTTTGCTTACTATAACGGCTAGCGTATTCACCTCATCGAATCCCCGAATCTGAATTCTAAATAGCCTCTGAAGAACTCACTCTTACCACGGTAATCTTGACCTTCCGTTTTGACGAAAGAATGCTGTCCGCTACGAGTTTATAGCCAAGCCTTTCTCTCGCTCCAGGAGTAACTGTGGGATGTTAGTAGGAGGCTTCTCCTTGTGTCTAGTTCCGACTTCAAATAGACGTAAGCGAAATCTGTTTTCAGTATGGAAAAGCTCAGTCTCTATGTGATTAATCTCTCGATCCTTTACTCTTTAGGAGCAACTGTTAGAGGGTGTACTCTTTTGAAATCTTGATAAGCTTCTTAGTTGAAATGCTGATGTGTGCCCCTCTAAGTTGTTCCGGATGGTCCGGTCCGATGTAAGAATCAGCCCTTTGTGCGCTTAACCACCAAGTATTTCTGCTCTTTGGTAGTATCTCTGATAATCTTGATAAAAGACTCTCTTGGAACACTGTGTTCTGTCTTCCACGAAATCTGTCCTGATCTTCGACTTTGCTGAAATAAATCTGGCTTCGTCGAGTTTGAACACCAAATATCTTGCTCTTTATTAGAGAACTTTGGATGGATAACACTTTGGAATGTTTCTTCTTGTTGAAGTTTTGTCACCAACTGAATGTCACTCTCTGGAACAAGGTGTCTTGTCTTCAGTTTCCAGAACAGAACTCGGTCCCTTCTACGCTGAAACACCAAGTATTTGGTCTCTTATGGGAGAATCTGTGACGGTGCACTCTTTTGAAGGTTTCTCTACGTTTAAGTTAAGACACCAAATGAAAGTCACTGTCTGGAACACTGCATCCTGTCTTTAGTTTGGAGGAAAGAATTCAGCTGCTTGACGTTGAACCACCAAGTATTTTGCTCTTTGAAATATTGCTTCTTGTCTTCCGCTTCCTCGAAAGAATTTAGCAAAATACGAGTTTTTGCTCCAACTGTGCAACTAGATGGTTGAATCCTGTTATCTATCTTTTGGAATAGTTAACTTACAGTTTTCACAGTGACATTAAGCCAGATTCTCAGTTCCAAATGTACTATAATCGGGCAAGCCTAGTGATCAACAGTTTTGGAAACCGCAGCAGTTTCAATAACGACATAAATGAGAAACCAAAAAGCCAGGTGATTTGACATAAACAGCCTAACCTTAGTTGAATATTGGTGTTGCCATCAACGGTTCTTTAAAAATTAGGCACTTCTGGAAATTCAGTCAATGCTCGCTGTCGGTTAGACCACTGAATGCGAATATCTGTGATGTGAAGCGACTCAGCAAAATCCGGCCGTTGCGTCCAGATAAACCTGTATTATAGAACCATTCAGGATTTGTTAGCCTTTCATTCAGTCTTATGCAAATTAGTTTCAACCCCTACGTCAAAATCCCTACTCTCGTATTCTTTAACTAGATTTCACACTAAAGCCAAGCAAGTTCTCTTTCAATGAGATTTCATTCAAAAACGTCAAGAGCCTGGATCAAGAACAAAGTTAATATTGTTTCTGGTAAGTCCCCTGATAAATAGAACTCTACAAACATGGACAATATTGTCAAGGTGGGACACACTTTCTTAGTTCTTATAAATTCTGAAGTAAACAAACATCTTGACAACGAGAATTAGGATACATTGGGTCAAGTTGAAGGCACTCAAATGCTGAGCGTTTACAGGATGTTCAAAGGCGGCTTGCTTTAGCATGAGCTGAATAGACTGCACTAAGTTTACGTTCCCTACTGGCTCAGCTGTGTTTGAATGTGCGCTCAATTGAATGTGCTTCTTGAATGTGTGTTCGCTGCGAGCTTAATGTTTGGTATGTCCTTCATTTGATTGTTGAAAGTTGATGTTTGCTTCAACGTTCGATCAAACATGTGTGTTGAATGTGAGAGTGTTGCAAGCTTAATATACACTGAAATTACTTGATATTCCCCCTGCAAATGTCAGTGTTTCCTTCTTTGATTGCTCAAAATCTGAGCGAAAACGTGTGTTCAGTGTGTTTGCTCGAACTATGCTCACAGTCGGAGATAATGTGTCACTTAATTTCCAATAATTTCTAATCAGCGTTACTTTCCACAGGTTTATCTTGGTTAAAATGAGTTTATGTTCTGTGTATGTTCAACCAAATTTTGCAGTTCTTTCTTTTCAAGACTTCGGGGCAATTATATTCTTTCGCTGTGTTTACAGGTGAACACGGTGTACACTTGATGTTTGCTTGATGTTCAGGATGCTAACTCGTCTCTCGATCCTGGAGTCTTCGAAAATTTTCGATTCAATCAATTGCCATTCATCATTTCTGCATTTTCCTCAAGAATGAGAACATTAAAAATCGTTAGAAAGGATTAAAATGACCTCCAAATGTGTTTTCAATAAGGAATTAGTGAGCATCTAAAATTCAAGCGATCTGATAAGGTATTAACAGCTAAAGAGATTTAACTAACTGTTAAATCTGTCTGTGATTTCTTCTCCAAAGTTTGTTTTCAAAATAATCGAAAACACTTGTTGATGAATAACATATGCAGTCTCTTCCAAGCTGGGTTTGACGTCTTCTTCCCCGGTGAGTTCTTTGACCAAACTTGACCTTAATTAATGCAGGCCTGCAAATGTCTTTGTTATTCTCAGAGGGCAAACAGTTCGATTTTAAGCAATGCTTCCAGGAAAGTCAAGAATTAATTAGATTCTTAAACATAAGGAACCTGCCTGTTTGGAGCTCTGTGAAGATGTTTGTAAGTGCAAAGGAATGGTATTGTTGCTTTGTTATGAGAGGTATTTTCCTACATTTATGGCCTCTGATGGCAGTACGGAGGTATGAAAATGTACTGGAAGGTGAAGCAAATTCCTTCAAGGTCTGTTGAGATCCTGATTGAGGTGTTATAAAAAATCTATCTTTTCTTTTGGCGTTTTCTTTAGTTGCAAACAAATGTAATGTGATGGTAGTAGATGAAGGAAAATCGATGCACAGGAAAACAGAACTATTTCCTGCAAAATGTGCAGACTTCCTCTTCAAAATATAGACAGATCTTCTTCCTTTCAGACCAACTTGATGCCTGTTTCTTCAAAAGGCCAATGAATTCTTTGATCTGTTCAGTGCATCTTGTTTTGCTTTAGTTATACATGTGTGGATTCATTTAAAAGAAGCATCCTCTAGCTAGCAATGAAGACAATAAGAATACCTTAGAACTCCTTTTCAGTTAGCTGGTTCTCGCATTCAAATTCCCTCTCTTCAAATCTCGTGTGTTAATCTTTAGTTTGTTTGCACGGAGAAGAATTCTTACGATCAAATTAACTCCAAACTGCTTACCAATGCACTGGTTTTTTTGTTCTCATATCAAACTTCTTTACTTTCAAATATCAATTTGTGTCTTGATCTCACTCGTTCTTATGAAGCACTAACAGAAACAGTTAAAGCAACCACAAGCTTTCTCTGCTAATATACAATCAGTGACTTTGAAAAAATCTCTTGAACTCTAGCATCGGGCTTCACCGAATCCGGAAAATAGCTAGTTTTAGTTGCCAACAAAATGTGCCTTTCTTTATAAGGATATCGTTCCTATAGAAACAGATATCAGATAATGGTCTCCAGACAGCATTGATCATCAATCGTTTTCCTGCTCTGCAAATTATCTCATTAATTAGAATGTAAAATCAATTGTACTCGAGAATTGCCAATCAACTGTTATCACTATAGATCAACTTCCCTCCTTCTTCACCAAATTGAAGAGCATAGAACGCCAACACATCTGTTGTAGAAATTACGTCTATTCAAATAGTATCTAGTACTCTAAAATCGATTTAACAGAGCGAAAGAGGGCTTCAAAACAGCACTTAACGAGCACATCTTGGAATACTTGATTATGCTAAGGTATCAAAGCAATTAGAGTTCCACACAACATCGAGTTGCTTCTCTCTGAAAATTTTTAGCAGATGCCACTACTTTGGGAACAAAATCCTTCCTTAATTGCAAGAAGAAAGACCTCAATACTGTTATTAACTGCTCTCAGATTCTTGCTTCAGTCATTCAAATTTGCCTCACCAATCCCACAACTGAAGCCTAGGAAATTTGTCGATGCTAAAATTGTGGAAACTTCTATTTACTTCTCGTTGAAAAATCAACCTAGATATCTCTTCTCTTTCAAAACAAAATGCTTTCACAATCTCTTCAAATGTAATACCGTGCTTAAAATAGCTTGTTTCCCACCCACGAAGAATTATCGAGACTCTACCCGGAACTGCTTTGCACGTTCTACAAACGGAAATTTTAATTTAGATTCTCTTCAAATAGATTTTGAGCACAAAATGTATCTGCTAAACTTTGCTCCCTATCGAGCGAAACATTTTCATAATCTCTTCAGATGTAATGTATTGTGCTTAAATTGATTGTATACCACGAAGAATCATTGAAGAGTCTACTCTGAAATGCCTTTGACGCCTTACAAGCATCCGTTGTTAATTTAGAACCTCTTCAAGTAGAATGTCGACCTCAGTATGGATCTGCTAAATGTTCCCTCTTCTGGAGCAAAATTCTTTCACAAGCTCTTTAAATGTAACGCTGAGCCTTGAAATAGTTTGTATTATACCATGAAGAACTATGGAGAGTCTACTCTGAACTGCTTTGCACGTCTTACAAACAGAGATTCTGAATCTAGGATCTCCTCAAACAGAATGTCGAGCTCAGTATGTATCTGCTAAATTGTCCTTCTTTTGGAGCAACATTCTTCAACAAATTCTTCTTGTTTAATGGTGTACTCTACAAAGATTGCATACCACGAAGAACTACTGAGAGTCTACTCTGATCTGCTTTGGACGCCTTATAAACATCAGTTCTTGATTTAGAATCTTTTAAAATAGAATGTTGAGCTAAATATCAAGCAAACTCCATGAACACTTTATATCTACTCTTCTGCGCTCTTGATGGCTTATAAACACAAAATTTTCCAGTCACGTGGACGAATTCTAGATATCCCCTACTGGTCTCACAACTAGAGCCTACATAAAAGGGAATAGTTAAGTTGTGAATTAATTCATCTCGTAGATAATCGAACTTACTCAAAAGCATTCAATATTCACTAAAGCCTTATTAAAAATTCATAATTAAGACAACGACTTTTGACCGAATTTTGAATAATTTTGAGTGCTTTGTTTGGTTTTTTATTGTCCTCATCAAGTCATAATAAATCTAATTTTTAAAGCTTTTCAGAGAAATCAAAATGACCTAACTTTTGAATTTGTCCTAGCTGGTTCATGATTAACAAGTTGTAATCTTTCATTGGATAGTTATGTTTATTTGTTATTACCCAATCAGAGCTGTCTTCCAAATCAAAACAAATGACAGGAATGGAATCGTCGTTTTAGCTATTTTTAGACCATCCCATATATGGTAAGGTATGTAATTCTATAAATAAACAAAGTTATAAGTAATTAATTTCTGTATATTGCGTTATTGAATTTGAGATTTAAATTTTACAATTTAAAAATCAGCTCTGCAGAGTTAATTTAACATTGCATAGCTAAATCTTTATTCAATATAATATTGTCTTGTACATTACAAGAAATGTTTTCAAAGTCTTCGCAATAAAGTTTGTTCCCACGCATGGAAAGAGGACTCGAATTTTGATGCGTGTGTAAGAGAGTTTGTGAAAAGAATTCAGTTTTGCGGAGTATGGGGAATTTGATGGATTTATATATACCAGACATGAGCACATTGCCCAAACATATGGCCCAAATCTTTATAAAGCTGGGTGTAAAATTCTGTTACAATTGTCTTTGAATTAAATTCTCGAAAGGAACTTGGCGTACTTTCCTGTAAATCTGTAGTGGAAATTTTCTGATATCTAAATTAGTTTAAAATGATGGCATTTATCTTATTTGAAGGTGTAACATCATCAATTTTCCAAATCCNAGACATGGATAAGTGATGCTAGTGTAGGAAGGGTGGATTACCACCAGCACAAGAGTCTTGTGAAAGCTCTTAGTGTTTATTTATTTTCGTGTATTTTGTGTAAGGGCATACAGTGCTTGAGAAAGACTGGGATGCGCCTAACCAACCAGAATCTCGCTAGCATTGGTTTAAAGTAATAAAGAAGGAAATTAAAGATCAAGAAGGGAAACTCGATACTTGTGTCTTCTCTCAATTGTCAAAACTCGTGCCCTGCCGTACCTAATTTTGGTAGACCATTTTACACCACGCATGGAAAGAGGACTCGAATTTTGATGCGTGTGTAAGAGAGTTTGTGAAAAGAATTCAGTTTTGCGGAGTATGGGGAATTTGATGGATTTATATATACCAGACATGAGCACATTGCCCAAACATATGGCCCAAATCTTTATAAAGCTGGGTGTAAAATTCTGTTACAATTGTCTTTGAATTAAATTCTCGAAAGGAACTTGGCGTACTTTCCTGTAAATCTGTAGTGGAAATTTTCTGATATCTAAATTAGTTTAAAATGATGGCATTTATCTTATTTGAAGGTGTAACATCATCAATTTTCCAAATCCGAAACCAGAAGAGCGGCAGATTTCTGCTTGTGACCATATTGTGGATCTTCATAAACTGTGGTTTCCTTGTAGGTTCTGTCATTTCTTCCATCAATTCAGCATTTACGATGATTTTCATTCCTTCAAAATGTCCACGAATTCTTTCAAGGGATCTAAAATGCTGCCATTTTGAAACTGATCAAGATATAAAAATTTTCTACGGCACATTTACAGCAAAGTACCGTAAATTCCATTCACATAATTCCATTCAATGAATAATGTAACTGAATTTTACACCCACCATTTTTAAAGATTTTAAAGATGTGACCCCTATGTTCTAGAATTGTTTATGCAGGGAGGGCATTAATTCAAGTTTCTACTGCCCCAAACTCTTCTTTCTTATTTACGAGCGACGCATAAAGTGAAATATATGAAGAATGTTATTATACCGGATGAGTAAAGAAAAGGGCGTGGCGTTTGAAAGGCAACTACTCCCAAAATAAATAACAAATGATATTTTTCAATATCTAATTGAATAGCTAACATGTTCAATAGCTTTTAGAATTTTTCCTGGCTGAAATCGGTCACTCCGTTGAGATTTTACAAGGGATTTGCTAAAAAATGACCCTTCGAGAAACCTTGAAGAACATACTAAAATCATGAGCAAATTTCCCTAATGTGTTTACCTTACAGCAATGACTTGAGAATGCTTCAGCACGTGCTATCCTCTTGGGGGAATAAACAAGTCTTCCCCCTAGTATGAATAACTTATTCAGGGGGATTCCATTCTCCCAAGAGGACAAAATGTACGAATGTACGAGTGTCATTATTGCTCGGAATGAAAACACAGGGAAATTTTGTTTTGCGTTTTCCTTCGTTTTTGCAGGTTTTTGAAAGGGGGTTTCTGTAGAAAATCTCTCATATCGACGGGAAGGAATGACCGATTAAAGCCGGGTAAATTACTGAACCTAATTGAACATATTGGCAATAATACAAGACAGTTTTCAATATTATAGCTTTGATATTGAGGGAGCAAAATTTTTTCAAACGCCGGGCCTTTTTTTTACTCAAGCGGTAGGAAATTAACACTGCGTGAAATTAACGTGCATCACAAAATTTCTTTCCATAAATTCAAATGGAGTCTGTTGAGTCTATTGCGTTAATTTCATGTACCTTAAAGTAAATGAACGGAGATATAGCGACATAATCTAAACATAGCACAAAAGAACGGCAGGCGCCACTAATCTTCCTTTTGTTTTCATCGACCAAGAACATCAAATACAATAGGCTCAGCCTCGTTCCCAGGCCCACCATTGTCTTCCTTAGGGCATCGATGTTGGCCCTGGTACCGGTTGCCGCAAAAGTGGCCATTTGGGCGCCATTTTGTTTTGCATAAATTATCAGATACAGTTTATTACAAACACTCTCTTGTCTCCATATGGAAACTGAGTCCGACAGATATGACTGCATGTCAGCTGATTTTGATCCATAACATACAATGTAATAAGTCGGAAACATCGAGGAAAAAGTATGAAATTGTGACGAAAAATAGCCGTTGCTCTAACGCTAATAATGCAGTAGATGATTCGAAAAACTAAAAACAAACACTTTGAGGTCCTCTTATCGACCATATTAAAGGTATTTAAACATTAATCCGGGGTTAGCAAGTGCATTTAATAGGAAAATAAGCACGATTTGTTTTAGTGGAAAATGGGCCTAAGTCGAAATTTTTCGAAAATTTCACCGCAGCTTCGAAAATGAAATGGCTCGTTATTCTCCCAATTTCAGAGATAAATAGCAAATTAAAGTCGAAATAGGTAAAGAATGTGGTTTTCCGTCGAATTTTGACATTTTGAGGCCCTTTTCCGAGCGCAAATATGAGTTACCGTGCAAAATGGGGTAGGCAAAAATTTACCCCCATTTTCAATGCACCCGCGCGGAGCCCCTGAAGGCGGTATCCAATTCCAAATTTCGTTATAAGATTTGCAGATGAGTTGGCTCTTGTAAAATTTTTTCCGTTTTGAAATTGGTCAAGTAACCATGGAGCATTGACTCCAAACGTAACCTCGGGTAAAAAAATCGGAACATTTTTTTTCAACCCCCTTTTATGACGTCATAACGACCCCCAAATTTCTTGAAACTTAAAAATTCAGATACGCCTATGTCTTTTACCCCTTGTAAGTCCCTTCTCTGCTCCATGATTGCTACTAATGTTTTTGAAATCGTGATCAAATGGAGGCCATTTTTGAATGGGAATCAATAGGGATGGGCCCCAAAATGACCAAATATGCCAAATTTCTCCCGCAAGCGCAGACAGATGGGGTTCAAACCCCCATCAACTAGGAAACATTATGACTTTTAAGGTATACTAAAAATCGGTTTTCAAATTTTTTGTCCCGTTTTCCGGTGACAGCGACCCAAAGTTGACTGATTTTCTGCCAAGCAATAAGCCTTTGGAATTTGGAATAATTAACGAGGCCTTTGTTACCGAATAGCCAATCAAATTGCGAAATTGACCTGCCCGGTACCAGGGTCAGTACTGACGTAGGAAGCTGNAAACAACGAATGAAATAGGCTATATTTAGATGGACCCAGTCCCCCTAGCTAAGTTGCTTTTAACCCCGTTGATTTACTTTAATTAGGCAAAGTGTTGATTAGAAATAGCTTATTTGTCACGATTTTCATTGAAGTGCGACTCTTTGCTGGTGTCGATTTTATGTAGCTTAGCTTAATTAAGTGACGCATTGAATAAAACTATTGTTTTCTTTATTTTGATCGAGTACATGGTTTCTTTTTTATGAGAAACTTGGATCAGACCACAGTACTAAAAGTTTCTTAATTTCACAAGAGAGTTTCCACTTTTAGCACCAAAAATGTCTTAATTTGTTTCTCATTTCTTGAGTGCACGAATCATGATGTAGCTTCCAACACTGCTAAAGACATGTTTCTAGGCAGATAAACATCCTTTTGGAAGGAAAAATGTTTTCTTGCGTTGAAAGCTAAAAAGTAAGAGTTAATTTTACTCAAGAATAGGGGTTCAACGAAATATTTGCCATTATATCTTTGAATTTAGCATTTAAAAGTTTCTTAGCTCTTTGCAACCTTAGTAGTAGAGATTCTCAAATTCTTGGCCATCATAGTACTAGTTTCTTATAAGCCAGTTTCTTATTGAAAAAGAACGTGCTAAGTTTCCAACATAACTAGTTTCTCGATGTTTTCCAGCAAATTGCTCTGTTCTCTTTCCAAGTTTTAAGATGATATGATGACCTGATTGATCAGTTTTCTATTTCAAAGCGCGCCAGGAGCTGTGAGCGGCTTCTAAAGATGACTTATAGGCCATGTTTGAGCAAATATACCCTGGGTACCAGGCTCTCTTACATAAAATGGAGAGTCTTAGGAGCAAATGGTTTTTAGGAGCAAACAGGATCAAATATCAAAAGAAGACGGATATATCTACACATCTATCTACCTCGGGCATTTTATTTCCTTGGTTCAGAAGCTGGGCAAGTGTTTTCATTACACCCCAAAAATATCAGAATTTATCGCCTCCCAATCGGCATTTGAACCAAACAAATCAAATGACCAAGGAAGATGTGTAGATATATCCTTCTTCTGTTGATATATCCTAATGTTTGCTCTTAAAAGCGATTTCTGGAATGCACAACGAGCGCGCTAGCTACCAGAGTTTCAGAGAAACTTTTACGGCTTTGTTTGTTTTGAATTACTGGTTGAGGGAGTTCCCTTTGTCTGTGATGGCTAATCGCTTTGAATTCAGGTGTCAACAAAAGCAACTTATGCTATTGTCTTACAAAAGCTGTCCTTGTTCATGCAGTAGGGTAAGACGGGGTAAAGTGAACTACGGGGTAAAGTGAACTATTCAGAACATTCGCGCTTCTCTCCAAAAGTAAACATGCAATGATAAAACATGATTTATGCCCAATGCTTTGTTACATGTACTCACAGAAAATGAAAACATTTTTGCAAAATACTAGTGAACTAGGCAGAGCGGTCGCCAAAGAAAGCTCTTTTGTGAGACAATGGAAAAAGATTTGAAATTTTTTTTGGCTGGATAAACTGACCTAAAGACATAATGTCAAAACAACGTTAAAAAGTTTGCCCTCAACTACTGTCTCTTTAAGATATCCTTGAAAAACCTCCAAAATAGTTTACTTTACCCCGTCTTACCCTATATTGGCCCCGTATACACGATACCGTTTTCATTTCATATCGGATTGGGGTTCTGTTTTCACGACACCGTTTATATTTCACATCGGATTGGGGTTCTGTTTACACGACACCGTTTTCATTGCATATCGGATTGGGGTTCTGTTTACACGACACCGTTTTTATTTCACATCGGATTGGGGTTCTGTTTACACGACACCGTTTTCATTGCATATCGGATTGGGGTTCTGTTTACACGACACCGTTTTCATTTCATATCGGATTGGGGTTCTGTTTACACGACACCGTTTTCATTTCATATCGGATTGGGGCTCTGTTTACACGACACTGTTTTTATTTCACATCGGATTGGGGCTCTGTTTACACGGAAACGTTTCGTCTTGTGCTGCGGAGGATTCACCTTTGTTTCAAAACCCACTGCGCACCGCACTAGATGAATAGGAGGCTCGCAGTATTGATAAAGNTGGGGTTCTTTTTACTCGACAACGTTTTCATTTCACATCGGATTGGGGTTCTGTTTACACGACACCGTTTTCATTTCATATCGGATTGGGGTTCTGTTTACACGACACCGTTTTCATTTCATATCGGATTGGGGTTCTGTTTACACGACACCGTTTTCATTTCATATCGGATTGGGGCTCTGTTTACACGACACTGTTTTTATTTCACATCGGATTGGGGCTCTGTTTACACGGAAACGTTTCGTCTTGTGCTGCGGAGGATTCACCTTTGTTTCAAAACCCACTGCGCACCGCACTAGATGAATAGGAGGCTCGCAGTATTGATAAAGAGGTTCCGTTTTGAGTTGATATCGGATTCTACCGTTTACACGATATCGGATTCGTTTCATGCCACTTTCAGAGCGTTTTCATTTGAAAACAGGAAAACGGTATGAAGCATATCGGATTGGTGCGTTCTCATGTAAACAGAAGGCCAATCCGATATGAAATGAAAACGGTCTCGTGTAAACAGAAGGCCAATCCGATATGAAACCAATCCGGTATGAAACGAAAACGGTATCGTGTAAACGGGGCCATTATGAAGATGTTTTTGTCTTGAAATTATTAAAGCGCTTTTGGGACTTTGTTGACAAAAACTCGATTCTGCTTTAGACTAGTGCTCATTGGTCCTCGCTGCATTTCGTTATCTTCTGAGCAAACAAAGGATCATTTTAACCGATAGATTTCTATACCTAAGTTAGTCTTTGTGCTTTAAATGATTGGGAATTCATTGTAATAAGGAGTCCAATCGGTCACGCTCAATATTGCTCAGAAATCCCCAGAAAAGTAGCGAAAGATTCCAGTTGCTCAACTCGTTTTAGCAAGAGCAACAAGGACAGATTTGGTAAGACAATAGCACGAGTTGGTTTTGATTGACACCGCAATTCAAAGCGATTAGCGATCGCAGACAAAGGAAATTCTCTCAACCAGAAATTCAAAACAAACAAAGCTGCAAAAGTTTCTCTGAAACACAGGTGCTAGCACGCTCGTTGTGCATTCCAGAAATTGTTTTTAAGTGCAAACATGAGCAAATATCGAAAGAAGAAGGATACATCTACACATCTACCGCGGGCATTTTATTTCTTTGGTTCAGAGGCTGAGCAGTAAGTGTTTCAATTACACCCAAAAATATAAGAAAATTGAATCGCCTCCAATCGGCTTTTGAACCAAATTGGTTAAATGCCCGTGTGGCAGATGTGTAGATATATTCTTCTTCTTTCGATCTATGCTCATGTTTTCTCTCAAAAAAAAAATTCTGGAATGCACAATAAGCGAGCAAGCCACCTGGGTTTCAGGGCAACTTTTGCGGCTTTGTTTGTTTTGAATTATTGGTTGAGAGAATTTCCTTTGTCTGCGATCACTAATCTCTTTGAATTACGGTGTCAATCAAAAACGACTCATGCTATTGTCTTACAAAATCTGCCCTTGTTAGCAAGAGCCTAACTCTCATAAGCTGTTGACATCCTTGGACTCTTTATACGGCTTAAGTACAGCATCGTGACCCAAATTGGTTGACAATCATTGCAACATTCTTACTGTGCAGTTCAAAAACTGAGGAAATAATAATGATATATTTGAATTTTTAATTCACTGATTTTTTCTTAATCCTTTTCTTTTTCTTAATCCTTTCATTGAAATTAAAGTAGATTGATAGATAATTATTCTCCTAGTTTTTTCTATAACCTGTAGCAATGCATTACTTTCATAGTATATTCAAACTGCTGCTCTTAAAAAAGAATTTACAAGAAGGGCATATGGCTCGAAAGATCATTTAAGTTCTTTTCATATGTCCTTCAGCAATATTCTGTTGTTAAGAATACATATATATATATGTCATTATTTGTTTTATAGAATTTAGCTTTCTATTATACACTACACCATGAGCGATAGGACACCAAGTGTGTGCCACCTTAACGTTATTTTGGTAGTGAGCCACCTTAAAAATTTTTGGTAGTGAGCCACCTTAAGTGCAGATCCACCTTAACCGTAAAGCCCTGAGAGGGATTACGGTTAAGGTGGATCTGCACTTAAGGTGGCTCACTACCAAAAATTTCAAAATGGTGAAACCGCGATAAGGTGGCTCACTACCAAGTAAAAATAGGCAAAAACACTAAAAACAATTGATTAAGGTGGCTCGCTACCAAAATAACGTTAAGGTGGCGCACGCTTGGTGTCCTATAGCTCATGACTACACCAGTTGAAATGTATTAGTTTTAAATTTGCTGAGAATATACATTGAATACTTGAATACTTGAATACTTCTGACGTCAATCAACAGTTATAAGTGGGGCTTAAGCACAGCATCATGACCCAAACTGGTTGAAAGTCGTCTAGCACGCCCACCTTTACATTAAATCTCGTACGTGACTACAAAGCCTCAAAATCTTCTGAGGATTTAGTGGTTATTATTTGATTGTCAAATTCTGCCACTATTGCGTAAATTCGACCAAAAAACTCCATATATGTTGCGTTTTGTTTGCTTCTTAAATTGATCTACCGTCATTAACAGTGAATTGGTCAGAGAGCATCATTGAGAATTAATTCGCTCATTATGCATTTTGAGATTACTGCCTGGCCATTTCCCTACGCTTCTATGGTTAGCCTGATTCACAGGCCAAACGAGCAGGGTATGAAATCTTCAAAACAGCTTTATCCTGGAAATTAAGCCAATCAGTGTGGAAATCAAATTTCAAAGCAGCAGACCATAGAGTAATCCAGGCAATACCGTTTGACCCAGAAGTAATTACATTATTTTGAAGAATTACCAAAATATAATTACGTCCCTCTTTATAATGCAAGGATAAAATTGACTTTACAGTCAATTTCCTGGAATTGACCTGGATTCTATTCAAGTAACTTCATTTCGAATCATGGGTGAAAGCCCTACGAGCCCTGTGGATTCATACAGACTAGTCGAGTCAAAGGGATGGTGCCATCGGCGTAGGGGGAGATAAAATTTAGGGGGGCTGCCCTGCAAAAAAATCCATTGTTTGAGAAAAGTTTGTCCGACTTGAGGCGGATTTCTGCCCGATTGTGGCTGATTTTTGCAAATTTTCCTGACGTTGGGGGGGGGGGGGGTGCAGCCATCCCAGCCCCCCTGTTTCCTACGCCTATGGATGGTGCCGTTTGAAAATCGCATTTGAGACCCACCTCTTGCGATTTCTTCCAATCGTTTAGTTCCTAAATACATAATTTCGAAGTTTCCAAAGCAGTTTCTATACTTCAAAACATCTAAAAGTGGTCGGTGACACCTGTGAACAAAGTGAAGGGTTTTTAAGAAAGCCCTCCGCATGAGCTGGGGACGATACTATGACGCGAGCAAAGCGAGTGCTTTTACTTTCTAGTACTTCCCAAAGAAACAAATGATCTTGTTTTCAACTAACATGCTTTTCAACTAACATGTTTTCAGCGGTACAATCCTACTTACATCGTGGTAAGTCATAGACTCTCGCCCCGTTTCGTCCTAGCAAAACCAACGATGGGTTATCGCTGATGTTATCGCCCACCTCGGTAATCCTTATTACATAGCGCGGCAGCAAGCAATATAGTCACTCTGCTTTGTTGTGGCTCTCTTATGAACATTAAATGATAACAATGCATTAAACAGCAAGAATAGACCTTTTAGCTATTCTAAAAAAGAGCCTGGATCGAACGTTATTTTTATACATTTTTATACGAAGGGTTCGATCGAGTGGCGTTAGAGCTTCTATCACTATTGTGCACATTCGAAAATTCTACAAAATGTAGCAAAATGTTGTTCGATTCTGATTCTTTTCTGAATAGCTAAAAGGTCTATTGCTTGTATGCCCACTGTGAAACAGTCCTAATCGTGGTAAGTCACATGGACTCGCCCTGTTTCGTCCTAGCAAAACCAACGATGGGTTATCGCTGATGTTATCGCCCACCTTGGTAATCCTTATTACATAGCGCGGCAGCAAGCAATATAGTCGCCCTGCTTTGTTGTGGCTCTCTTATGAACATTAAATGATAACAATGCATTAAACAGCAAGAATTGCTTGTATGCCTACTGTGAAACAGTTGATAGATTATCAATCTAATCTGATATCGTTCAATATGGTCCTTGCTGCTCTGTGCATTCAGGATCTCCAATCGAGAAACTGTGATCGAAAATTAGTTTAACACAGATGTTCATCTATTCTAATACTAATTTTAATCTAGTGACGTCAGAGGTGACACACGAGGATCAGCACTCTGTATTTTTCCAGTGTCTAAAAACTAGTGCCCCGTTTGTGCGGTCGCTGTGGAGGAGCTCTTGCTTCGGTTGTCTCAATTTTGATCAGTTCAGTTCAGTTCATTTCCAGTTCAGTTCCTTTAATTTTAAAATTCCTTTACATACAAATCTCACAAAAAATACAAGATATACTCAAAATTAAACCACAAAAAGACTTAAAATATTAATGAAATACAATTAACGAACACAATGCAAGAAGATGAGGGGGGATTTGCATGTAGGGAATTTCTTATAGGAGGAGCTCTCTCAATAGATAGACTAATCGAGGAGAGAGCACCCCCTTAGTTTAAAAAAAAAGTTTATATTGGAAAAATATGCAAAGAATCGAATTGCGGAAAGACATCATTTGAAAACACTAAAATCTTACGACTGGTAGTTGATGGAAAACGAATGCAGTTTAACTTGACGACAAAATGAAGTTTAACTTGATACAGTTGGGTATACGCTGGCGTATAGGATAGGCTTCAACTTAGAGTTCGAAACCTGGTTGCTGTTGCTGTTTGCTGATTTATGAAGAAAGCCCAAATCACGTGCACCGTGAAGATCAAGTATTGGCATATTATAGGCCTAAAGCCTATCTTAGTTTTTTTCCGTTATGGCCTAATGCCCAAAATCAACAACCTTCGCAACATACCTCCAGTCCTTTGTTAACTAAAGCATGCTTAGCATCAATTAAATGTTGAATGCACCATGTTTGTTCTTTTTCTGTGTTCATCTGCTCTCGTATTATCGAAACTGCCAAATCACACTGCAAGCGATGCAGCTAGCCCGCCATTAGCTAGGCCTAGAAGGCGTTGTGGCGCAGCGATGTATTCCTCTGACATTGCAACCAGAACAGTCAGGCGGACACTGGACAGGGTTCGATCCCAGGCAGAGCCCCACCACTTGAGCGTCGTGACAAGGGGTCGCGGAATCGATTAGGCCTATTCTACTTCAGCGCTAAAACCCGCATCTTCACCTTCACCTGGGCCTAATTTTAAAGGCCTAGCTAATGGCGTGTTAGCTGCATCGATTGCAGTGTGACTTGACAGTTTAGATAATACGAGAGCAGATGAACACAGAAAAAGAACACACATGTTTCCTTCAACATTTAAGTGATGCTAAGCATGCTTTAGTTAACAAAGAACTGGAGGTACGGTATGTTGCGAAGGTTGCTGATTTTTGGGCATTAGGCCATAACGGACAAAAACTAAGATAGGCTTTAGGCCTATTATAGGCATATATTTGAACCTCACGGTGCCCTTGCCCAAATATGTGGTTATTTCCAACACAGCAGTTCTATTTGCTTTCTTACAACTAAATTTCAAAATCAAGTTCGTTTTTCTTGCCTCTTTGATAAACTTTGTACACAGAACTGAAAAATGCAAAATCTCAAAGCAACAAAAAGCGTCCGCTCTCTCGCCTCTTATTTTGAAAAGGTGGACTAATATGATACCCATTCAAAGAACTGATTACATCTCCATCTGCAGGGAAATGATATCTCCAGCAGTACACTGAACATCATCTGTGGTACTGAATAGACATTATCTGGGGTGAAATTTCATAGATTTCCTCCTGAAAAATCAAAGATGTACATTTTCGTGCACAAATTCTCGCAGATAACTAGAAAAAAACCAGTCGCGCTGTTGGTATTGCAACATTTCACAGAAGATTTGCAAAGAAAATTGTTTCTGCCACTAAATTATTTACAAAATATGGGAATTGTTGCAATTGATCAGACAAATCAATATAAATGACATCAAGATGGTTCCCAAATGTTCTGTTTTCTTGTAATTTAATTGTCTTACAGCTATGAAACTAGTTTCTTTCGAAAGCTGTTTTGTAGCCTACGTAAGCAGAAGTAAAATCTGTTATTAAAACATTCGTTCTTGACGCCAGTCAGCTTTCAGCTCAATGAGCATGGCGAGCTCTACAACTAGACTTACTGCATATTCTTAGTTGTGCTCCTCACTTGCACTGACATGACACAGCGCTACGACAACGACTGATACATGAGCTGACTGTACGTTGAGACGACCATATATTTAGAGGGCCGTATAAAGCATCCTAAACTGGGGAGGGGGGGGGGGATCGACACTTCAAGGACACTTCCTGGAGCAAAAAGGACACTTTTCATTATAATCTCAAATATTGGGGGGGGGGGCACGCGCCCCCAGTTCCCTTCCCCGGTTCCTACGTCTCTGTATATTTATGGCCTAGGATATCTGGTCAAGAACATTGATGGTAAAACGCTTCAAAATTTTGGCATTCTGGCACTTCTACCGAAAAATATCTATTCCATACAGGTGAGAAATTTATAGAGAATCACTAATACCGAAGAACATATAGGGAATGTCAGTCACACTCCGAAGAGAACATAAGTTCGAAAGAACTAAGTTTGCTGATTTTAAGTCTTGTTTCTTTGCCTCCGTCTTCTTACTAATTTTTAGTATTCACCTACCAAATACAGACTTCAGAAATGGAACTCACGATTTTGGTGTATTTGGTTCTGCTAGCAAGCTCTCGCAGACACTTCAATCCCACTAGCTGCAAAAACTGTTCAATTTTTAATATGGTGTTGCCTCTGCAAGGAACACCGTTCATTAACGGACGGCAATGTACAGTCTTGTTCGAACTGCCCTCGAACTGTTATGATAACTATCAAACAACTCAGAATCTAAGACTGCGTTCACACGATGCCGGCACATTTTTAAAACGGTGTAAAATGTGACGGATAGGTCTCCCGCTCACACGAAAACGCCACAGGTTTTTTGCAGGCAGATTTTGAAAACAGTAGATTTTGAAAACGGAACTCTAACCGGCACATTTCGAAAATGGCATTTTGCCGGTATCGTGTGAACGCTAGTTCAAATTTTGCTACCGTCACATCTTTCACCGTTTTCAAAATGTGCCGGCATCGTGTGAACGCAGTCTTAGAGCTCCGTTTTCAAAATCCACCATTTTCAAAATCTGCCATTTTCATGTGAACGAGAGGCCTATCCGTCATATTTTTCACCCTTTTCAAAATGTGCGGGCATCGTGTGAACGCAGTGTAGGTTTGGTGACACTAAGCTTTTGATATTTCAATCCTCTAGATAAATTTAGGTGTAGTATGTGAAAAATTATCCCAAGGTCTTTTCATCGAGCGATTAAACGCAAACAATTTTACACTGATCCTTCAAAGAAAGTTTGTGATCCATTTTGTATGAATCAACTTTCAGATTGAGCTGTGTTAGCCTCTTCGCTTTAACCTATTTACAAATTAACGGATGACTTAATGAAAATGTACAGTTCTTTGAAAGGCTGTAAAAGGAAAATGATTGGCTTAAAAGATGCCAATCCTCCGCAGCTTTACAGTTAAGCAACTATTTTAGAGTAAGCGGCATCACACTGCGATGTAGGAGCATGTTACACAGCTAAAATGTAAAGAGGGAAATTTTCTTATGAAAAACTTGATCGAAAACACCTGACAATGTTTGTATTACCTTTGAAGTTAAATTATTGGCTTACGATACTGAAATCCTTCACAGGCTTATAGTAGTAATGCTAATTCTAAGAAGTAGGTATTTCACAGCAATTTGCGAACATGTTCAACAGCCAAAATGTAAACCGCTAGACTTACGACATGCGTTCCTTGTACAGTAAAAACCCGCACGTAAGAACTGAAGATTTTGAACTCAGCCTGTTTCGGTTCTTATGCAATGAGGCACATCCAGGAATCAGGGTGTAGGTTCTTAACATAGGGAAATATGTGAATCTAAATCAGCCAAACTTATTTGCACTCTTGGCCCTATCCATTTCAACTCAAGCTTACCCAGTTTACCCCTGCATGCCTTGCATGCCTTGCCTATCACAGTTCTGTAAGTAATGCTTTGGAGTTCACGTTTCCCAATGAATGAATGAAACGCATTATTAAGAACCTAGTTAAGGTATCAGCCTGAAATGGTTCTTATTTATTGGGTACAAAATATATCATTTCAGGCTGTAGGTTCTTAATAGATGAAGGTTCTTATGTGCGGGATTTTACTGTATTCGTTCAAGCGATGCTGAAACTTATGTAATGAATCTAGTAAAGTACAAAGACTAGCCAAATGAAAATGTGTTTGCAAAACATTTGAGATTTGTTTGCACAAGCAAAAGGTTCTTCCGTTTCTCCAAATCGCTAGACATGATTTGACGCATATATGTTGCTTATGACAAGCAGAAAATGTTTTCTGTTTTTTCAAAAACACTGCCCAACAATTTGTACGCTTAATTTGGCTAGTCAAGCAATGAAGGTGTTGTGGCACAGTGGTGTAATCCTCTGACCTTGCATCCAGAACAGTCAGGCGGACAGAGTTCGATACCCGGTAGAGCCCCACCACCTGAGCGTCATGACAAGGGGTCGAGGACTAGATTAGCGCTTAGCTACTTCTGTGATCCCAGCGCTTGGCGCTAAAAACCGCAACAGAATTTATTGTGGTCACAAGGTAGAAATTCCACATTGAGTTTGCAGGAAAGAATAGTAAATGAAACGCTACACTGTTTCCAAAAAGCATTAATCCATGTATTGTTGAAGACAGATAAGAACATTTGATATCTACATAAGTTGAGATTTTGTTAAAGA
The DNA here is from genome assembly GCA_004194395.1 of Aurelia aurita complex sp. Pacific. NCBI lineage: Eukaryota > Metazoa > Cnidaria > Scyphozoa > Semaeostomeae > Ulmaridae > Aurelia > Aurelia aurita complex sp. Pacific. Next base: position 135,796 of record REGL01000473.1, on the reverse strand, counting down.
AGATAAGAAATGAAAATGAAAATCTGTGCAAGGAAACAATGTGATATCAGAGCAAAGTTTTAAAGGCGATTTCACTTAGCTCTGTTGTTGTGAGCTGCGAAGCCACTTTACGCAGCATTTGCAGACATTCATAGTGGAAACAAGAAGATTTAAGATTTCCAAAGCACCGATTTGCCAGTTTAACGGTACAGGGATCGCTGAAAACGGTAACGGTTCCGACGTCATAAACTTTGTAAACAGCTAAAGAGACAGAGGTTTAAAGATTCTGAAATCACGAGTTATTCACATTAGAAGCGTCGTTCTAGGCGTATTCCGGGTAAGAAAGAAGCGTGGCAACACATCGCCAAAGCGAGGCACACACAATTGGATGAATTGAACTCTATCACACAGTACCGCATTGCACTATGTACAAAATCGACTCAATTTTGCAGCACTTGACGACAATTAGTAGCGAAAAAGCGAGGTTATGCAGTAATGCAAAGTTGTGAATAATAACTGAAATTTTCTTACAAATAATGCAATTCTCTACAAGCTGAAATTTCTTGCGTATGAAGCGAATGAATGTATCAGAATTTATTGTGGTATTCA
>REGL01000473.1:69817-106951 GCA_004194395.1 Aurelia aurita complex sp. Pacific | reverse complement strand
CTTTCAACTGAGGTTAAACAGGCATCTTCGGTCAATGCCTTCAAGAGCCATATTTAGCGTAGACTGCTGTGTAGATAATATATTTTAGATACCCTGTAAATTGATTTTAACACTGATCATTATTTCTAACCATGTTTTTAATAGATTAATTAGACTTTGACATATTGTAAGTAGGTTTTCTCTTTCCTTTGTATTATACTACCGTGTGCGCCAAAATAAACTATGCACGTTTGGCAGGCCACAATAAATCGTATACAGAACCGATTTTGAAGATGTATGACTTAATCTTTAGCAGAAAGCCTGAATTAGATTCTAGGACTTTTTGCAAATTTTTCCTTTTTCAGTTTTTAGAGCTAGAAGCGAGTTTCTTAAGATGTTCGTTTTCGAAAACATTGAAAACGATCGAAAAACGTCGTTCAAATTTTAAAAGATTGAACATGAATGAACAAAGAGAAAACGTTTTCAGGGGGATTTGGGGGTTTAGTACGAACTCCTGTATGGCAGATTACAATTGGCCAATTTCTAATCGCAAATCACCATGAACAAGTTTTCTCTCTGTCTATTCATGTCGATTCTTTAGAAAACTTGATCGATGTTTTTTGATCGTTTTCAGTGTTTTCGAAAACTAAAATTTTAGGAAACTCGCTTATAGCTTTACAAACTGAAAATGAAAAAAATTGCAAAAAATCCCAGTTTCTAATTCAGGCTTTCTGCTAACGATTAAGTCATAAATCTTCTAAATCGGTCAAGTGTGCGATTGATTGTGGCCTGCCAAACGTGCATAGTTTATTTTGGCGCACCCGGTATCATTGTATTGTATCGTAGACGGAGGGCCCCTTGAAAATCAGCACTTGCTGAAGGGCTACCCTCCCTAAATATTTGCAATCAAATCAATCAAATCAAATCACAACCTGTACCCTGACGCATGAAAAACTTGCCACAAGTATACCGTGTTGCATAAAATTTTGCAAAATTATACATGATCAATTATTCCCAGGGAGCTCTAAAAATTTTCATTTCTTTATAATACCCTGTCGCATAATTTCTTATCAATTATAATACCGTCTCGCATAATTTTTGATAGAAAGCACCCTCTCTGCATCAAGTTTCTAGTTATATATTCTATCAAGTTTTTAGTGTATCATATGTATATATCATTCACTGTTAAACTAGCTAATTAGAACCATTTAACCTTGTACGTTTGATAATAATTTTATCTTTGTTTCAGTAGGCATCAGTTAGCTGTAATTTAGCTACTTTTAAACGCCTACTATAAAGAAAATAATAATAATAATAATAATAATAATAATAATAACAATAATGATAATGATAAAATCGCACCATTCATACCACAAAAGGACACCCTGTTGAGCGGCATATCCCGTCAGGTCAAGTGTGGGAGTCCCCCCCCGAGTCCCCCCTCCTGGCTGTAGGCTCAATAATTAAATATTACGTGCAGCCTGGACAAAAAAAGCAAAGTAATGTCAGTAATTTACATCCTTAATTTTCCAAGGTCACATAAAAAAGTCCTGAAACTAAGTTTCTTACAATAAAAACAGTGTATCTGAGTACTAACCTTCGTTGATATCTAAACAATACAATATCTAACTTACCAGAAAATCAAGAAACTTTTGAGAAATTTTAAACATCAAAATAGATTAAAAATATTAAGAAACTCACGAGTTCTAATATTAAGAAACTCTCAAGTCTTGTGACAGCAATCCTCCATCCAACAGTTCAGATACTGACTACCATATAGGGCATTTTATTCCAATTTGCAACCAATCCAATCCAATCCAATATTAAGAAACTCACGAGTTCTAATATTAAGAAACTCTCAAGTCTTGTGACAGCAATCCTCCATCCAACAGTTCAGATACTGACTACCATATAGGTCATTTTATTCCAATTTGCAACCAATCCAATCCAATATTAAGAAACTCACAAGTTCTAATATTAAGAAACTCTCAAGTCTTGTGACAGCAATCCTACATGCAACAGTTCAGATACTGACTACCATATAGGGCATTTTCTTACAATTTGCAACCAATCCAAAAATGGTAGAAATTCTGCAACTCCGGTTAATAAGCTGATATCTTGAAAAGTCACTTTATCCTTTGTCGCGAAATCAACCAATGTCACCTTGTCGCAGAATCAACCGATATCAAAGTAGTTCAACTCTGCAAAGTGTTCTTTAAATTAGAGCTGGCTGGTTTGATTTCACACCAGGGAAACTGTAACAACAACTCCTGCCAATTATGAATGTACATTGACGCTGTGCTTGTTCGTCGATTCGTCTTTCATGGTCATTTATCAATACAAGTTTGAATGCTCTTACGATGAAAACAGTAATCATATCGAGTACAACAGCAAACGGTCCTCCTTCTAAGATATGACAGCGACTGGGTGAATTTTGAAATTAGCATAAATCGATAAACAAAAATAACTAAACATAACAAGGAGAGCTTTTGTAACACAAAATCATGAGCTACTTTTGTTCACACCTGAATTTAAAGCGATTAGCGATTGCCAACAAAGGAAATTCCTCAACCAGTAGTTCAAAACAAACAAAGCCGCAAAAGTTGCCCTGCAACACAGATAGCAGCGCGCTCGTTGTGCATTCCACAAATTATTTTTAAGAGCAAACATGAGGATATATCGAAAGAAGAAGGCTGTATCTACACATCTCCCGCGGGCATTTTATTTGTTTGGTTCAAAAGCCGTTTAGGAGGCGATTCAATTCTCTTATTTTTTTGGGTGTTATCAAAACATTTACTGTTCAGCTTCTGGACCAAAGAAATAAAATGCCAGTGGCCGATGTGTAAATATATCCTTCTTCTTTCGATCTATGCTCATGTTTGCCCTTAAAAATAATTTATGGAATGCACAGCGAGCGAACTAGCTACCTGGGTTTCAGAGGAAATTTTTGCGGCTTTGTTTGTTTTGAATTACTGGTTGAGAGAATCTCCTTNATGAGCTACTTTTGTTCACACCTGAATTTAAAGCGATTAGCGATTGCCAACAAAGGAAATTCCTCAACCAGTAGTTCAAAACAAACAAAGCCGCAAAAGTTGCCCTGCAACACAGATAGCAGCGCGCTCGTTGTGCATTCCACAAATTATTTTTAAGAGCAAACATGAGGATATATCGAAAGAAGAAGGCTGTATCTACACATCTCCCGCGGGCATTTTATTTTTTGGTTCAAAAGCCGTTTAGGAGGCGATTCAATTCTCTTATTTTTTTGGGTGTTATCAAAACATTTACTGCTCAGCTTCTGGACCAAAGAAATAAAATGCCCGCGGCAGATGTGTAGATATATCCTTCTTCTTTCGATCTATCCTCATGTTTTCTCTCAAAAACAATTTATGGAATGCACAACGAGCGAGCTAGCTACCTGGAGTTCAGAGAAACTTTTGCGGCTTTCCTTGTTTGGAATTACTGGTTGAGAGAATTTCCTTTGTCTGCGACCGCTAATCACTTTGAGTTACGATGTCAATCAAAAGCAACTCATGCTATTGTCTTACAAAATCTGTCTTTGCTACTAAACATCGGATGAGTGAACACGTTTGGCGGGCTGTGGAGCGGAAAGAATGCGGCCAATATTCGTGGACCGCACTCAAACTTAAACAATTCTAATTTCTGAACTTTGTGACGAAAAATGAAACAATTTCCAAGAAAACAATAGATGATGAATGTCTACAATATGGCATCAAGCAAAATTCTGTCAGTCCTCTGGTTTGAGAATGAAAAATTTGATGCCGTCACGGCCTTTCAAATCTTAAATAGGCTGTAATTTCGAAAAATATTCAAGATGTCGGAAAAGCTCAACGGTAGAAGTACAGTAAAAACCCGCATAAAAGAACACATGTTTTGGGGGTTCGGGCTGATCTTGTTCTTATTTATCGGGTGTTTTGTGCGAAATCAGGCTGAAAGTGTTCTTAAGGTGTTCTTAAAATTTAGAGCTTTATACTAAACAGAATGTTGTGTCTGCAGCAAATAAAAACTGTTTTGTTATGACAGAAGACAGATGATAACATTCATTTGGTTGCATAATTGTATCTAGCAAAGTTCAGACACATTGACAGTATCCAATTCAGTAACTCATGCCATCCGGCTTTTTACATAAGAACAATTTTCATTTTTCAGGCTGAACGTGTTCTTATGTCTATGATAATTTTTAAGCTAAATCTCAGCCAGAGTGTTCTTAATCCACTTGTTCTTTTATGCGGGTTTTTATTGTATAGCAAAGTAGCTGAAAGTTCTTTCAAGCCGTTCAATTCAAAGAAATAGCTCGTAGAATTTTACACCCAACTTTTCAAAGCGATTTAAAGATTCCTAGCCTCTGCTGGAACAGAGCTGCTAAAGAGAAACAAGAGTTCCCTTTTTCTAAATCTGTCTTAAATCCCTTATGTTTTCTAATTAAATTCGAAGCAACTGAAACGGCCTAAGTCATGACTAAATTCTAACTAATTGAAATTGTTGTTAAAAAGAGGATATTCAAATATATTGAAAAAATAAATAATTATGGTGCTTGAAAAGAAACGCCATGTTTGTTACCTTCATGACCTAAGCTACTGTTAACTTCCTGTTAATTTTTTTGCGTACATATACCTTTAGATGTTGCGTTCTGTTTAGCCTTTGAGTATCCTGTAAACATTTAGCCTATAATTTTTTATAACTCCAGCGTTTGCAGTGATAATTATTAATATTACCGGGTGAGTCAGAAAAAAGAATCCCCGCTTGGAAGGCCACTGCTCCATGAATATCAAAGCAATAATATTGAAAACTATCTTGTTTTATTGCCAATATGTTCAACTAGGTTCAGTAATTTACCCAACCTTAATCGGCCATTCCTTCCCGTCGATATGGGTGATTTTCTGCAGAAAGCCCCTTCCAAAAACCTGCAAAAACGAATGAAAACAATGAGCAAATTTTCCTCCCTAAAATTTATGACACTCAAATAAATTCATGTATTTTGCCCTCTTGGGAGAATGGAATCCCCCTAAATAGGTCATCGATACCACGGGGAGGACTTGTTCATCCTCCCAAGAGGATAGCACTTACTAAAGCGTCCACAAGTCATTGCTGTAAGGCCACTGTAAGGCAGAAATGTTAGGGAAATTTGTTCATGATTTTGGGCACGTTTTGAAGATTTCTTGAAGAGGCTTTCTCGAGAACATCCCTCATAATTTCAGAATGAAGTGGCCGACTTCAGTCAGGTAAATTTCATAGTAGACTTGAACATTTCTACCATTAAACTATATATTTGCCGATATCATTGTCTTGATATCCAGGGAGCCGTGACCGTTCAAACGGGGATTCTTTTTTCTGACTCACCCGGTATTATTGTTACTGTTACCTACTGTTACCATGTTACCTTCATGTTACCATGTTACCTTCATAACCATACATAGCATTATTCTTTATGAGGGCTTTATGGGACAGATTATTCAATTAGAGTATACTAAATACGACAAACAAGCGAAAATGTGACTTAAATTTTCAAGATTAAAATAAGTTTCATAAATAATTGTCTGCAGACTCAAAGTTTTGGTGAACAAAGGACTCTACGTGTTCGGTTTCTAAAAGAGATTCTCATGGAAAAAGGCACAGTCAGCTCTTGAAAACAAGCTTGGTATAAGCATTTCCCTGCAAAGAATTTAATTCAAGAAATTTTAAATTCAAACAGCTGAGGATGCATACCCTCAGCAAAGGTTTCAATGGAAAGACATCCAATGATAGTAAAAGGATCAAGTTCTTTAAGCGTCATATTCAGATCGTCGACGATCCTTAGTGAAAAGGAGATGCTGGTATCATTAGCATACATGGGCCCATGGGTACCTGGCAGTTTTCTAGACAAGCCCAGTCAATAATTAATCTTAATGCTGACTTCTTAAATAGGTTATTGTACGTAGAACTTTGTAAACTGTATTTTGTTCTGCTGTAAATAGTTACTTACATGAAATAGTTGATAGTTCTTCAATAGTTCTTACATGTAGAGTTATTTGTTGTAACCAACTAGACTTGAGACTTTCTGTCCCTTGCTTCCATACGTGCTTTGATTTGCTGATATCACTTGCTCAATTAGGACTCATAAAAGTACTCTTAAAAAGTGGGCCCCCTTTTTCAAAATGGCCTAAACCAGCTGGAGTTCTTGTAAACTCGAAAAATCGCTTCAAAGTCTGATTTAAAGAGCTGAAACATTGAAAAGCAAACTTTTAGCACAAAGAATGGCGTTTTCATGACCTACTAATCGCAAAATACATGCCATTCCAGCAGTAATCTTCCTCTGTAGAAACAAAATAGATCCATCGCTGCTACGAGAACTCTAGGCCATATCAACAGTTTTTGTATGCAACAACAACAGTTGTCTAAATAGCACCTCCTTATTGGTTGAAAACTAAAGTCTAGCAATTTGATTGGTGAATATGGAACCACTCTACATGGGCCTAAAGGGGGCCCATTTTTTAAGAGTATATTATGAGTCCCCATTGACCAAGTGATGTCAGCAAACAAAAGAACCTAGGGAAACAGCATAGGTTCCAAACCTTTATCTCGGCGTAAAAAGGTGGGAGTAAAATTCAATGACGTATTTCTGATTGAATGGCTTGAAAGAAACTTTAGATACTTATCTATAATTCTACCGTTGGACTTTTCAGAAATTTTGAATATTTCTGGAAATTACAGTGTATCTTACATTTCAACTCATTTGAGGATGTGACGTCATCAAATTTCTAAATCATAAACCAGACGAGTGACAGACTTTTGCTTGACACCATATTGAGGCATTCATAAACTATGGTTTTCTTCGAAATTAATTCATGTTAGGTCAAGCAGTTTAGAAATTACGATGGTTTTAAGATTTTTGAAAATTCTTCTCAAATTGTTGCAAAAGAAGAAAGACACCTTAACTCTGAAAATATTGAAGATTTCAGAAAAGTCCAACGGTAGAGTGATAGAGAATTAGCAAAAGTTTCTTTGAAGTAATTCAGTTCAAAGAAATAGGTCACTCAATTTTACACCAGCCTTTTTACAGATTTGGAACCTATGCTTAGGGGAACAAGGGACGGAAAGACATAAGTCTAGTAACCAACTTTTAAGAATATAATGAAAATAATAGAAACAATGATGATGATAATAATAATAATACTAATACCAATGATAATAACAAAATTGTGTTCATTATTTGTTGCAAGAAATATACACATTGCTCAAGCTCAAAACACAGCTCAAGATCATACACAATCACCCTAAGTTTACAGAAATAAAAATTATCAATATTGTATTGAATACACCTGAAACACCAAATAACTGTAATAATCAAATTCAAAACGTCATGCGTCTTAAGACCTTACAGTCACCATTCTCCCGTTAAATGAGCTAACATTACCTTTACAGTGCATATGACAATTACAGTCATCCGTGCAAACAGGGTGCATTTTGGGCAGGCCAGCTTCTTGCCAAACAACATCTAAGGCTTCAACAAGCTCTGTAATGAGTTGCTTGCTATGCCATGGGGTTGGAGCAATGCGCAGCTTTTCATTGCCGCGGGGCACTGTGGGATAGTTGATGGCTTGAATGTAAATGTTGTACTCTTCCTGCAGTGTGTTCGACACTTGGGTGCACAGGTCAGCATCTTGAACCTGTAAGAAATAGGCATGGGTAAATTCTACTGGCAAACTGGAAAGAAATAGACCCGGTGCGCTAAAATAAACTCACGACTTTAACAGCCAATTAGCAAACAATTCTTGATCTTTGTGCGTTTTTGAACCTAATTGAACCTATTGTTGAAGAAAGATGACAAAAGCTAACGGGTGTCCCAAAAATGTATACGGATTCGGTTGACTCCAGCGCTGTGAATTTAGCTTCAATCAATGTCTAATCACTCTAAAAATGTTCCTCGATAGTTAACTTGAACATAGACACCTCGTTTGTTGATATTGGTACTTTGAGATCAGACATGTTAATCATAAAAGCTCGAATTTGCCTCTTCCTGCAAAACAGAGCTTTAGCCTCTTGGCCTAAGCAGTTTCTTAAGGCACAACGTATAAATCAACGACAGCCTTGATAAACTTTGAAAAATATTAGATCTTGTGATTTTCTGTTTTCCAGCAGTCACCCCCAGTCAACCATTGGGAAACTTCTAATTTTCCATTAATTTCAGTTCTTAATTTCGATGTGCTTCAGGAACTTGCTTAGGCCAAAAGGCCAAAGCTCTGGTTTGCAAGTCGACACAAATTTGAGCTTGCAAGTTGAAATTTCTGCTGTCAAAGCACCAATACCAACAAATGAGGTACCTATGTTCAAGTTAACTATCGAGGAACATTTTGAGAGTAATTAGCCATTGATTAAAGCTAAATTCACATCGCTGGAGTCAACCAAATCTGCATACATTTTTGGGACACCCCGTATAATATAAAAGCTCTTTGGATAAATGTTTCGTTACGGTAGACAGAAGACTTATGGCAAGTGCCCGTTATTTATTCGAATGAAGAAGCAATACTCCAGCAATGGTAGTATGATGTCAACTAAAAAATCAGCTGCTCTAATTGAAAATATTTTGTTTTCTTTGGCAAACTTGAATTCAACGTAGTATTGTCAAAAGGATTTAATTGTCGGTCAACGATACTAAAAATACCGGATAAATGCTTCTAATTCTAACATAAATAAAACTAATGAAAAAAGTTTAATCTCCTCTTTTCATTATTTAAAATGCCGTGCACTGCAAATTGCACTTAATTTCAACAACCTCTAGACTTAACTCTAAACCCTAATTTCAACATTTCAGCAAACCACAAACTAAGGTGCTGTTTATATGAGGAGGGCTCGCCCTTCCAAGAGGGCTGGATTTTATTTTGCGTTTAAATGGAGAGACAGCCGTTCTAGCAGGGCTAGGCATGATGGCGCCAACCATTCCGAACCTATTGTTCTGCGCGGATTCTATTGTTTTCGCCAGCTCGCCTAGGAGGTCTAGCCCCCTTCATTGCGTTTACATGGGAAATGTCCAGCCCTCCTAAGCGAGATCTCGGCTACTGAATAGCGAATTCTCACCTAGGATGGCTAGCCCTCTTCATTGCGTTTACATGGGAAATGTCCAGCCCTCCTAAGCGAGATCTCGGCTACTGAATAGCGAATTCTCACCTAGGATGGCTAGCCGTCTTCATTGCGTTTACATGGGAAATGACCAGCCCTCCTAGGCGAGATCTCGGCTACTGAATAGCGAGTTCTCACCTAGGATGGCTAGCCCCCTTCATTGCGTTTACATGGGAAATGTCCAGCCCTCCTAAGCGAGATCTCGGCTACTGAATAGCGAGTTCTCACCTAGGATGGCTAGCCCCATTCATTGCGTTTACATGGGAAATGTTCAGCCTTCCTAAGCGAGATCTCGGCTACTGAATAGCGAGTTCTCACCTAGGATGGCTAGCCCCATTCATTGCGTTTACATGGGAAATGTTCAGCCTTCCTAAGCGAGATCTCGGCTACTGAATAGCGAGTTCTCACCTAGGATGGCTAGCCCCATTCATTGCGTTTATATAGGAAATGTCCAGCCTTCCTAAGCGAGATCTCGGCTACTTAATAGCGAGATCTCACATACTCATAAAAACGAAAATAATTTCATGAAGAATTAGACCTGAAGGCAAAATCTCGGCAAAATGGGCGAGCCCTCCTTTGTTGTTCTCACGCCAAATTTTCTTTGACTGAATTTTCCTGTTCGATCAAACTCTAGAAGTCCATTTCGTGGTCTATCTGCATGCAAAAGACATAATGACCTCTGCGTGGATGTAAGCCACGAAGACCACGCTGCAACTCCTTACACACACGTGCAGAAGTCATTACGTCCGATGCGCTAATATACCATGGAACACATCTGAAGAAAGTCTACGCAAACAACGACTCATAACATTATTGTCAAGGAGAATGAACGGAACTAAAAGGAATTATCTATAAATTGAACATAAACGAAACAGGTTTTTCTAAACGAGTTTTTAAACATATTTACGCAATTCAGAGTTTTAAAAACGTGCCTGACCATTGGCTCTGTGAAAAAAACGTTCTTATAGTATGTACATAACAGAAGCAATGCTAGGATATTCTGAAGATAGTTTTAATTTGGGCTCGTTTGGCTTGCAGGTGTGAAAAGGGTATAAGTAGTCTTTATTTTGTCCCTAGTTGTATTGTTGTATTGTTCTTTCCTATTATTGTTGATTTGTGCTTTGTTGTGGTGTTTTAGTCTTTTGTTAGCTGTATAAATATAATTGTTGAATTGTAAGTACAATTCGCAATGGGAGCAAGATAACCCTGAGTTCTCTCCCGTTGCGAATGGTACACAGTGTTGATATGTTTTTTTGGTTAGAAATTTTTATGGTGATATAGAAAAAAAAAATGCTAGGAGCAATGCTAGATGCTAGAAGCATGCAAGGAGTACCGGCTAAGTAAAAAAAGCTAACACATTTGGCCAGTGTTACTTTTACGAAATGGAAGGTTTAATTTAAACGACCGTTCCACGTAAAAAGACAGATACTTACAGAGACAGGGATGATATGACTGGGTGCATATTCAACGGGAAAGCCACGCCGCAGCAACTGATTCTTAGTGTTTGCAACGACTTGCTGATGACGTTTCCTCAGGTTGTATCCCTCCTGCGATTTGAGAATCTCTATGGAAGCAATAGCAGCTGCAGCTTTGTCAGGGGGTAATGCTGTTGTGAAGATGAATCCTGCACCATAACTGAAACGTCGATATTCACATGATTAAGAAAGCATTATCGTTGAACGGCAATAGACCTTTTAGCTATTCTGAAAAGAATCGGAATTGAACGATATTTGCAAGATTTTGCAGAATTTTCGAATGTGCACAATAGTGATAGAAGCTCTAACGCCACTCGATTGAACCTCACGTATAAAAATGTTTAAAAGTAACGCACGGTCCAGGCTCTTTTGTAGAATAGCTAAAAGGTCTATTTAAAGGAAGGACGTTGGCGGACATTTCTTGCAAAGGATAAAACCGAAGATTGTTTTCCTTTTTAAGAAGATTGCTTTCCTTTCTGGGTAAGTAAACAAGGCTCGGCATTTGAATGGCTACTGCTCCCTGAATATATAAGCAATGATATTTTGGTATGTCTGATTGAATAGCTAAAATGTTCAATTATTTCTATAATTTTTCCTCGCTGAAATTGGCCACTCCGTTCAGATTTTACAAGGAATTTTCTGAAAAAAGGTTTTTAAGAAACCTTAAAAAACGTGCTAAATCAAGAGTAGGTTTCCCAATATATGTCTACCTTACAGCAATTACTTGAGTACGCTTTAGCACATGCTTTTCTCTTGGGGGGATGAAAAAGTCTTCCCCCTGGTATGAATAGCTTATTCAGGGGGATTCCATTCTCCTAAGAGGACAAATACATGAAAGTATGTAAGTATCATTATTGCTTGGAAGGAAAAAAATGGGAAACTTTGCTCCTCGTTTTCATTCGTTTTTGCAAGTTTTTGAAAGGGGATTTCTGCAGAAAATATCCTCTATCGAGGGGAAGGAATGGCCGATTAAAACCGGGTAAGTTACTGAACTTAGACAGTTTTTAACATTATTGCTTTGATATTTAGGGAGCAGCATTTTTCAAACACCGGGTCTTTTTATTGACTCACCAGGTGTATTCAATTAAAACTTTTAGAGAGCAAATTACTTGATATACCGGGTGTCCCAAAAAAAGTACCCCCGTTTGAAAAATCACCAAAAATTGATTTCACGGCCAATCTTCAATTTTCTTTTTTCGTCAAGTAGATGAAGGACCAAATTATTTTTCCAGATATACAAAATTTTGTAATTGGCTTAAAAATGAGCAAATTTAGCTCTTTTTAGAGTTACCTGGTTTTGAATCATACTGCAAAAAATCACTGGTGATTGCCAGATCAAATTTTTGTGCATGGAAAGGTTCTAATTTGGTCATGAATGAAAGAAAGAAATGCACACTATCCTTAAAGACTTAAATGATGTTATAAAATCTGAAAATTTTGACTCTTAGGTACGATTGAGTATTTTGCTTAAAAACTATAGCTCAAAATAAGGTTTTTCAACCTGGAATTTTTCTATCTTGTTGTATCAAAAGCAAAACTTTTACAATCTAGAAATATTTTTGGGTCCTTGACAAAACAAGTGAAAAAGAAAATTTTATCAAAGGTTTGCTAATTGATTTTTGGCGATTTTTTAAACCGGAGTACTTTTTTTGGGACACCCAGTAAATATAAATTACTCTACAGCACTACAAGGACGATACCAAGAGTAGCAAACGACGATTGACAACCTTACATAAAGACATACAACAACCAAATAAATAACCACAAAAGCTACAAATAAACGATTGAATAGTGATAGATGCGGGAATCTGCTTCACATTGGATGTCAGGCTAGCCTAGGGCCCCAGATGAGAAAACAACAGCGACAATTGCTGCCGCCACTGGTCCCCATCTGGAACAACAAGAGCAGATTTTGTAATACAATAGCAAAAGTTGCGTTTGATTGACACATCAATTCAAAGCGATTAGCGGCTGCAGACAATGGAAATTCTCTCAACCAATAATTCAAAACAAACAAAGCCGCAAAAGTTTCTCCAAAACTGGTAGGGCAAACTCTCGCCTTGTGCAAGCGAAAGATGGTTTCTAAGGGAAGTTATGTGCTCATAGCGAAAGAAGAAGGGTAAATCTAAAGTTCTGTCGCTTAGATTATTTTTATTTGATTTAGGAGCTGTTTTGTAATCGTTTCATTTTAAGCCCTAAAGACGCGAGAATTACAATGCCTTCTGCTCCGCTCCTGAATCAAATAAATATAATCTAAGCGACAGAACTTTAGATTTACCCTTCTTCTTTCGCTATAAGCACATAACTTCCCTTAAAAACCATCTTTCGCTTGCACAAGGCGAGAGTTTGCCCTACCAGTTTTGGGGAAACTTTTGCGGCTTTGTTTGTTTTGAATTACTGGTTGAGAGAATTTCCTTTGTCTGTAGCCGCTAATCGCTTTGAATTGAGGTGTCAATCAAACGTAACTGTTGCTATTGTATTACAAAATCTGCTCTTGTTATCTGGAACCCTCGCTGCCCAAAATACGTAAGGTCTGTGGCCACTATTACGTATAGATGAGATTTTGCTTGCGTTTTCGGCAAGCACGCTCAGTAAAGCCAAATTGTTACGGGACGAACTTTGCAGAGAAATTAAGCTTTTTCATCAAATATTAAAATCACATCGCAAGATACATTAAAAACTGTTGGGAAACGATAACAAGGGATAGAATCACAGTTAAATAGTCAAATTACATGAATAAAATGCTGATTTGATAACTGCCGTCGCTCCTGTAAATTTGGTATTAAATGAATCGATAAAGGCCGCATTAAAACAACTGACGCAAGGCATATTTTCAAGCAGTTCTTCGATGGTTTCTGTTCATCCTTTATTTATATGCATTTCGTTAAAACTCACAATACATGCTACTTATTGCTGTACGTACAAGCTTCTTCACTACGAGGGCACTACTAGGACAATACCATGGAGAGCAAAATATCATGCCTACCTCATGACTAGACTGATTATATGATAGTAGGTTATCGCTATTGATAGACTGATGGACGCTATAACTACGACTCATGGCCACAGGCTGCCAGAAACGGACATGGCCTAAATCATTTGCTATTTTTTCTCAAAACCACCGACCCTAAAACGCCGCAAAAAGTGGTTTTCCTGAAGTGCTAAACTGCAAAGCAAGCTATCAGTACTTAGATGAACGTTTCTTCGAGCAATTAAAGCAAAAAACTCCTACCTATAAGTGACATTTTTTGTTTGTTTGAGGGCGCAAAAGATCTAGTAAATTCGTTCGCTAGTTTGAGATTTTGATCGTTGGAGCAGTTCAGTCGAACGCGTTGTTCGAAAACGTTCGTTTGCCTTTGGCGGGAAGTTTGAATTCAAGAAGAATCAGCCAATCCCATCAAGTTATTTCAAGTTTTGTATCCTGATTGGTCCAGGAACAAATTTGTTCATGGTGGGAATTTTTTTGCCGTTTTGAGAAGAGTTTGGCCACAAGGCCCTCAACTGGAGCGACAACAACAACATCAATTCACTTCAATTAGATGAGCGTAAGTTGAGGGTCCTTGTGTAGCGAGGCTACCTCGTGACCATTAAATGAAACAAACTTCCGGGTGCACCAAAATAAACTTTGCAATTTTGGCTTGCCACGCTAAATTGCATACTGGACCAATTTTGAAGATTGATCACTTAATCTTTAGAAGAAAGCCTGAATTAGATTCTATGATTTTTTGAATTTTTGTTTTGTTTTCAGGTTTTAGAGCAAGAAGCGAGTTTCCTAATATTTTGTTTTCGAAAACACTGAACACGGTAAAAAACGTCGATCAAATTTTCTAAAGACTCGACATGAATGGACGAAGAGAAAAAGCTTTCAGGGTGATTTGGGGATTTAGAAACTGTTCAGCGTAAACTTCTGCACGAGCATCATTTCAACGATTGGCCTCTTGCGAAATTCTGCAGTAGTTGCAATAAAGTGCCGCCCCAAGCCCCGTCCCATAAGGCTTGCGGGCCTCATGACGCTTCCCTGTTTTTCTTTTTAACCCCCTTGACACAGGAACGCAACCTGCACCAAATTATAAATTCAATGAAACTTCAAAAAGAAATACATTTCTTTGTATCATTAAAAGTATTTTTACATTCCTTCTAACTTGGAACACTCGTGCATCGTTCTCACTTTGTCCATTCATGTTGACTCTTTAGAAAATTTGATCAACGATTTTTGACCGTTTTCAGTGTTTTCGAAATCGAAAATTTTACGAAACTCGCTTATAACTCCATAAATAGAAGGCTAAAAAATGCACAAAAAATACTGGCATCTAATTGAGGATCGTAGCTAAAGATTAGCTCACAAATCTTCATAATCGGTTCGAAATTATTTCATGTTGCATCAAACAGTTTAGAAATTACGATGGTTTTAAGTTATTTGAAAATTTTTCTTGAATTCTTGAAAAGGAAGAATAAGACTAATGCTGAAAATATTGAAAATTTTAGAAAATTCCAACGGTAGAGTGATGGAGAATTAGCTAAAGTTTCTTTGAAGTAATTCAGTTCAAAGAAATAGGTCACTATATTTTACACCAGCCTTTTTAAAGATTTGGAACATATGCTCGAGTAGATAACGTATGAACTTCACCTCATCATCAAAAGCTAAAAACAACCCCGAGGGCAGGACAAAGTCTAACCTGACCTACCTACTCAATACAAGGCTAATTAAAGATGACATCATTACAAAATATGCAGCGATTATCATACTATGAGAGCTAGGTGGTGGCGTGTAAAGAAGTTTGAAACGCAATGCACGCTGGGTGCCCAAGATCCTCTAATTCTACATACCTTCTTATGGTGTCAATAAGAGCACTACTTCCAGCAATGTATCCACCAATGACACCAACTGCTTTTCCAAGTGTCCCACTAATGATGTCCATTTTGTCCAATACATTGTCTCTTTCGCCGATCCCGGCACCTCGCTCGCCATACAAACCAACCGCATGGACCTAAGGCAATGAGGGATTGACAGATGCAGGCAACAAATCTTTAAAACTATTGCACAAATGGTCATTGTTATCTTTCTTTTTTTATTTAACAGCTTGAACTGAACTTCAAGTACTTTGTTAATATTCTTTATTGGAAATTTTTGTTTTCAAACATTGAGCCATGTGCAAAGTACTCATGTGCAAGGGAAGCTGCAAAAAACAGTCCCTTGCTTAGAGGATTCTTTGGCTATTTTTAGCACACATAGCTACCTTTAACATGTCATACACCCCCCCCCCTCCCCAGGGAGCACGCAGTATAACCAAGTAACTGAAACATACCTCATCGATAAAGGTCAATGCTCCATATTTGTGTGCAATGTCACAAAGCTCCTCCACAGGACACACAGTACCCGACATCGAGTGGACAGTCTCAAATGCAACAATCTTTGGTGCTTTCGGGTCTGCCTTCTTCAATAATTCTTCTAAAGATGCTGGATCATTATGCTCGTAAACTTGTTTCTGTGCTTTACTTGTACGAATTCCTGCAGAATGAAGAATTTCCCTCATAAACTACAAGGTGAGCCAGAAAAAAGTTCCCATTTTATAAAAATTCATAGCATCAAGAGTACTGGATGGATTGGAATGAATCATTATTTGCTTCACAGCCAAAAGATCGAAGTATATTTGTAATTTTTCTCGCCTTGCTACATGCATTGGAAAAATTGATAAATTCAAATTTATAAAAACTTTGTGGTTGCAAGGTGACTGAAAAAGGCTTAAAATACTTGATCAAATCATAAAGGACTCCTCGCTCAGAACAACAGAAAACATGCAATTTCTCCTGGGTGAGAGATATCGTCTGCACATTTATTGCCATGGGATTGAAAATCTTTAGTATCTGTTTGAAATCTATGTCTTATTACTCATTACTCTTGAGAAGGGTGAAACGCCCGTGCGTATTGTTCTGTGTGAGGAGAGCCCTAACGATTTGATCAAGCGTTTTAGGCCCCTTTTCAGTCATTTTGCAGCTATGAAATTTTTGTAAAGTTGAATTTACCTATATTTGCAGTTCTCGTAAGAAGACGAGAAAAATCACAAAAATATTTTGAGCTTTTGGATTTTAACTAGAATTTGAATCATTCAAATCCATGAAGTACTTGTCGTGCTACGAATTTTCGATAGTGGGTTCGAATTTTCGAACTTTTTTCTGGCTCACCTGGTAGACTGACCATAACATGGTAGTTATTGCTAACGAAAAACCTGCCAGACAAATCGGATCAAATAGAAATATGTACACAGAAATTTTGATTGCAATGAAAAATGGCCTACGTAAAACCCCGATGACAAAATAGCTAAAAATGCACGTCTTTCGTGCTGGAAGATCCGAAATTGAATCTTTAGATCACTCACTTTGTGGAACAGACCTGTTTGCTCAAAGTCAGCTCGACATAAAGAGTGAAACAACTTTAGTATTTATCAGTAAAATCGTTTATATGTATTTTTTAGCCGCATATTTAAACGGGCTGGGTCACGTAACCCTAAACAAACCTGTTATCTCTATAATCTATATTGTTGCCCACACGTGGTCATTGTGTTCTGCACAGATTTTGGTGGATGGGGTGAATCCACAATAAAGTTATTACTAAAATCCACAAATATCTTTGCAATCTTACCACATATGGTTTTTTCGTTTGTTACTCTCTGAATTTCAAGAGTTCATATTCAAAATAGCACTTTCATTTTGAGAACAAAAGTGGGAAATCTGTGTGATATGGCCTGTCAAAAAAGTTTGTTTACTTTGCGTGACTCAGCCCCTTTAATTTAAGTTTAGTTACATGTCTTTATGTTAATGACTGCAGAGTTGTCACGGTCTCCTGCTCTCCGTGGCATCGCCCTTGCAGTAAAGTAAAGTAGTTCGTACAAATATAAAAAAAGATGGCCATCAGGGAACGTCAGTCAAAGTTTTTGTGGAAGTTTAGCTCGTAAAGCCCCTTCGAACGTTTGAAGTGAATGAATAGAAGTAAGTGGATGGTGAAGGTGAAGTTGCGTTTTTCATCGGCAAGCACTGGGATCGCAGAAATAGAGCAGACCTAATCGAGTCCGCAACCCCTTGACATGACGCTCAAGTGGTGGGGTCCTACCTAGTATCGAGCCCACTCCGCCTCACTATTCTGGCTGCAAAGTCAGAGGATTACAACACCTTATGTGGATGTGATACACATAAATAGGACAAAAGATGCCTGTGCACACTATTGTTTCTTTAGCCATGCAATATTCACGCAAGATTCGAAATCATCAAATACAACACGCTAATTTTTAGATTTGTATATGCCGCTGTTGAGTTGGCAATTGATCTCTGTCAACTAACTTTAAAGGCACACTGTCATGGCTGTGATTGGCTAGTCGTGATGTTGAAATCACTAAGAAAAGATCTGGCCTCTGAATAATTACCAAGCCTTTATGCTGTTGGGTAATACTTTGTTCATACTTTGTTTCGAGAATAAAGTGAGTCGGATCGTTATCACCTTCACCAATTTCAGTGTACAGCGAAATTACTGAAGCTTGCCTAATTCTATTCTTTTTGATTGTCTTATTCAGCCAATCAGCGCCACAACACGTGTGCCTTTACGGACTCCTTAGAAAATGCTTAACTTTTAACGCTCTTTCCTTCCTCGCATACGCAAGAGTTATTAACAGCAACTTTATCTATTGCATTAAAATCATAACATTTTCATGGCAAATTCAAAATTTGTTCCTGTGGAACATCTGTTTGCTATTTTTATCTCAACGAAGTTTAATTCGATTGAACATAATAAACTAGGATTAATAATGAAAATCAATTCAAATTAATCGCCTAGTGACCACTAAACAACTTCTCTCGACCTCAGACAAGAACATAGCCAACAATTTCACGCAGTACTTCAAAATGACGTTGGGTAGAGCAGCCCACGGGAAACTGGAGGCGAATAAACAGCATGCTTGCTGTAAAGTCAAACCATCATGGCCACAAAAGACGAGTGGGCAGTCAAATTTTCTTCAGAACTTTCGAAAAGCTTCAACAACCTGGCTAACTTAAAACGTAAGAAGCTAAAACATGTCCAATGACATGATGATATGATATAGCATCACTCAACCCTGACTTAGATCTTTCAAAGCATTGATGGCACCCCCTTTCTCTATTGTTTGAAAATCAATGGAAGAATATAGACGCAAACGCAAAATATTTTCTTCAACATGGCTCTGAGACGGTTTCGCAAAATACTGGAGAAAAATTTCGAGCTTGGTGACAGTTTTATTTCAGCATATCATCGCAATCATTGCTTCGAAAACAGTTGTGGCCCCTTGTCCGGGATCTTTGTTCTGACCCCTTAGACCTGCCCCAAGTACATTTCCTGAAGTATGTCTGCCCAATCCCTTTCCAAAAGTTCACCAATCCCCTTCCAGTAGTTTCCAATAGATCCGCTATTCCAACATTCCGCAATGAAAGAAAGGGGGAAGAGAGAGAGACTTACTATTTCTTTCTCTCTCCCTCGTTTGTTCCCTTACGAAGTGCTGAACTTGCGGACTCAGGAAATGTGGAACAGGCATCGGTCAGACGGACTTTACGAAATAGACTTGTGGCAAGTCTAGCAACTCCTTTAACCCTATTTTGGTTGGGGGGGCAAATGTGCCCCCCTAGTAGACTTTTGTTATTACTCTGCCAGGAGAACGATTACGGCCCGGAAACTTTCTGACTTTTTGCTGCTACCTATTATGCAACGGCTCAAGAAGTTTCATAAAAATATTTTGGCAAATGAGGTGGAGGGAGACAATTTTCCGGACTTGACTCTGTCAAAATCGCCAATTCTCAAATAGTAAATTTCGCGAAAAAGTAGCAAAATTACAACATTTTGCAAAGATATTTTGGAGGGTAGTGTTTTTTGATGTAATCTATCATAATTTTCATGTTTGGTTGGAAATTATGCTTCCAATGCAATTTCATAGACTGATTACGAGTCCCAGTAATCGCTATCCAAAACGAGACTGTTACGCCAGACCGAGACCGCTCTTACTGGGACTCATAATATTACGGCAATATTTTTGGACTGACTTTTTTCACTTTTGAACACCCTTGGGAACGAGGCTGCTATACACAGCCATGTACAAAGTATACAACCAAATACAAAGCCATTAGAATCTCTGCAAATTCGATTGATTGATGTTCACCAACAGAAACTCGAAGCTCAAAGCAGAGTTTCAAGGAGCTTGGCCGGACAAAACAAAGTCTTACGAACAAGAGGACCACGAAAACAGTTGGCGAAAATATCAAATCTTGTACGTAGGTACTATTTTGCTGCTTTCGCTTTAAGCATTAACTGATTTATTGTGAAGTTTTCAAATCAATGTGTTTCATTTGAAAACTACAAATATTTGTGCTTTTCTGCCTAGGCCCTTATCGAAATGAGGCAGTCATAGTCATTTCAAAATAATGGCGTTTGATTATGAGTCGTAGTTAGGAGCGTCCGGCAGTATTTTAATAGCGATAACTACGACCATATCATCAGTCTAGCAATTTCATAGCATTTTTCCTGATTTTGACCGATTTGCCACTTTTCTTGACCACATAAAGAAAAAGGCTGACGCAAACAATAATGGCGGCTAATCTTAGGTTGATTTTTATATTTTCATAAAGTACATGCCTGGGGCTATAAGTACACCAAATTTGGTTGCTCTATCTATTTCCAATCAAGAGTTAGGTAGGGGGGGGGGAGCGTTCCCCCCCCCAACCAAAATAGGACGTGTCAGATAGCCCAACCACTATAGGGTTAAAAACATTGGCGGCTATAAATGAATGCCAATAAAATAAACATACCATGTATCATAGAAGCATGATTACCCTTATCAGAAAATATGATGCATCCAGGCATCAAATTACCGAGGGTAAACAAAGTGGTATCATTGGCAACGTAGCATGAAGTGAATAAGAGGCCAGCCTCTTTTTGATGCCAATCTGCCAAAGATTTTTCTAGCGTAGCATGGAACATGCTTGTCCCTGATATATTACGTGTTCCTCCAGCGCCAACTCCATGCATACTTATTACGGATCTACAACAGAACGGAGGCAATAAGTTCTCTTATCAATTAATTCCATTGACGGTATGATGCCGTAAGGATCGAGAAAGGCTTGTAACCCAGCCACTACCATATATAGAAGCGTGTCCTGACACCTCTAAATTTTGATTGGTTGCTGTATTGTCGAACAGGCTTTTCAAACCGAATGAAGGTAACGAGCTATGGACCGTCACATGACACGCTTATAGCTTCCTGATTGGATAAGAGCAAGCGCATGACGGACCCATTCAATATTTCACAAGGCTGAGAACAACCTCATTTTCGTTATGTACATTGCTAATGGCCGCCAGAGACGACGGTGACACGCTCAAACAGTTTATTTCAACTTGAGAAAAGATGGGATATATGTCGTTTAGAAAGCAAAACCAAGAAATTTACGAAAGAAGAAACCACCAAGGAGAACATAGGTAAAGTTTTCAAACCAAACATCAGAAATTAACTGCAACGAGACGACTATAATGTCGTCCTAACGCCCTTGCATGGAGACCAGGCTTGAATAGGCTTGTAAATATACTGACGAAGAATCTATATCAAAGCGTACAACAGTTGTGATTTTCTTTTTCTTTTCTGTTTTATTCTGATGATGGCTTGAGTTTAATAATAATAATAACAATATTAATTTCTGATAAGTAAAAGAATAGCTTCTTGGTTCCATAATACCCCCTAAAATTAACACGTTTCATAATGTACTCACTTGGCAGCTTGAACAACATCAGGGTGTCGACTCATTCCAAGATAATCATTACTACACCACACTGCAACTTTCTTAGCTTCCTCTGCTAAGCTGTAATCAGTTGCATGCGGAAATTGCTCAGCTAAACGATTGACTTTCTTGAAAACACGGTACGAGTGATCTTTCTTTTTCTTGTCGATCATGTTCACAAAGAATGAGTCATAGTTGAAATGAGATTCCAGGTAACCAAGGCCTGGAGGGTCTGCAGAAAGAAATCATAAAAAGATGTTTTATACTTAGACTGATCACACGTCCGTAGTTACAGTAAATCTCCGCATATAAGAACCTACTTTTTTGAAATCCACGCTGAAATAGGTTCTTATTCTAAAGGTACCAAGAACAACTTTAAGGTATAAAGGTTCCTATTTGAAGAGAGGCTTGCGTAGGCCACTTTAGGATTTTCACCCTAAGATTTCCAGCCCTGTTATTTGTTTTGGTAAATTAATTATGTACCAAATACCCAATTCTAAGCTTACAGACAGCAGGGGAGGAGATTCAAACTTTAACAGCCAATTGGGACAAAAAATAACTTAATAATGACAATCCAAAATCAACTTTGCTGCCACTGCAAAAAGAACATATTTTTCATCTAACTGAAACAAGTTCTTAAAGGGAATGTAAGCATATAAAAGTGGCTCAGGCCACTTGCGGTCACAGTCTAGCCAATCACATATCGGTATTTCCTGTTGACGTCGATAAATTACCCAAATATGGTGCGGCACGTGTCACAGCCTATTATCTTTAGATAGCTATTTTTATCAAACACTGATATATGCTTAGATTCCCTTTAATTATGGGGTGCATAATTTAGGAAAAACAGCCTCTACTAGCTTCTTATTTTTGTAGGTTCTTATATGCGGGGATTTACTGTATTGCTATCATTATCGATAGACTGATGGACGCTATAACTACGACTCATGGCCATATGCTTCCAGAAACTGAAATGGCCCAAATCATCAGCTATCTTTTTCTCAAAACCACCGACCCTAAAATGCCGCAAAAAGTGGTTTTCCTGAAGTGCTACACTGCAAAACAAGCTATCAGTGTTTAGATGAACACTTGCAAGTGATATTCTGCTTTTTTATGGGCGCAAAAGATCTCCTAATATCGCTAGCTACTTCGATATTCTGATTGTAGCCGCAGTTCAATCGAACGCGTCCGTTTTGAGAAGAGTTTGGCTATAAGCCATATTTCTCCATACGTGTGTTAAACACGACACCGGATTGCCATGAACCAATTTTTGATTGCAGTTACACGACACCGAGTCACACTGCCTTGCGAAGTCTAAATCTATTGTCTTTGACAACTGCGAAGCCCAAAAGGAGTGGAGCGACACCGGATTAGTGCAGTTACACGAGATGGAATGCGGAGTGGAGTGCCACCGGATTGCCTCAGCGTCGTGTAACTGCATCCCCTATCCGATGCGAAAAGCAATCCGGTGTGTGATGAATCCGGTATCGTGTAACTGGGGCCCTAGTCATAATAGCGTTTTCAATATTGTTTCGAACTATTTCATAATCATAATATTCTAAATATTGAGCAAGTGCTGAAAATGCCATGGTAAGCACAGTGATTTAATATTACAGTCACAATTAAAGATGGTAGACAGCTAGCTAAATAGAGGCAATCTATTTATAAGTAGGACAAAGAAACGCCTACCCACGTAATTTCCCCTTAGTGAAAAAATATGCACGCAGGTGTCGAGCTCATAAAATACAATCGTCTAATTTTAGATCTACATATGCAGCCCTTGAGTGAGCTATTTACCACAGTCATCTGTCGCACGAGCGGTCGTTCAATGATTGCGCAAGTTTAATGTCATTTTTATTAATACAAAGACTCTCAGTTGTTTTATCATTTCTTTGAAATTCAACTTGCGCAATCATTGAACGACCCCACGCTCGTGCGACAGACTGTACCATTTCCAAAGTCCCTAGTCATTTCGAAGAGCATTTCATTTGTTCTGCCTAGTTCAATCTGTAGGAAATTTGATCACTGTTTTTCGATCTTTTTGGGCAGTCTGCAGGCCAAAGAATTTCAAGAAATCGTTAATATATCGATAAATTGACATCCGAAAAATCTACAAAAAATAACCCAGAATAAAATAGGATATTGACAAAGATTAAATCAAAAACAACTAAAATTGCCTAGTGTGTGATTTATCCTGGCCTGTCGTAAGTTAGCCTGGGTGCAGACTTTACTATTTACTAAGGTTACCTTTTCCTTTTCGCCTCTAACTCCTCCACAATAGTTAAGTCTGCACGCAGGCTAGTCGGAAGTGGGAACTTTTTTCTGGCTCACCCGGTATTAAATTCGACAGGCCAAAAAATGATGTTTAAACAGGGCTTAAGAGAGAATAGCAGACGCATGGAGCCTTCACAATCAACACACCTTTCCATTCTGCAGCTTTATGCATTTGATCCTTTTTTGGTGGAGTCTTGGCTTCTTGCTTTTCAATGAAAGTGTTCTCAACAGCATCAAGACTTTTCAGGACATACTTGCCACTTTGGAAGGGGCATTTATCTACAAGAAAGCGGTAATTTTGAGAAACTAAAGCAAAAATATGTGCAACTACCAACTGTTATTGGAAACGTTGCAAGGCAACGCAAATCCATGCCAGTTCTGCAGGTATTTTCCTGCATATGGACACTGATCTGATCTTTTTCCCAAATGGGGTATATTTTTGTGTTCAATAACAGGAACATACAAGCTCTTCAAGTAAAGGAAAATACCTGCTCCTAGCAACAATTCATTTGATGTAGTGTTCTTTATCATTACAGCGTTTGATTTGCTAAATTCAGCTGCATTTGTAAACAGTACCTTCTCAATTTATTACTTTAAGACTTTACTTTAAGTAATTCATTGGACCCATTCAGATGACGGAATATTAAAAAAAAACATCGATCAAGTTTCTAAAGAATCAACATGAATGGACAAAGAGAGAGCTTGTTTGAGGTGATTTGGGATTCAGAAATTTATTAATTGTAATCTGATGCACGAGAGTTCGTACTAAATCCCAAAATTATCCTAAAAACGTTTTTTCTTTGTTCATTCATGTGGAGTATTTTAAAATTTGATCAACGTTTTTTATCGTTTTCAGTATTTTAAGAAACTCGCTTCTAGCTCTAAAAATTGAAAACGGAAAAATTTGCAAAAAGTCCTAGGATCTAATTCAGGCTTTCTTTCTGCTAAAGATCAAGTCGTAAATCTTCAAAATCAGTCCAGTGTACAATTTATTGTGGCCTGCCAAACGTGCATTGTTTATTTTGGCGCACCCAGTATCAACTGATTATAAAACCCTGTAGAGCTTTGAGCCACCCAGAGTTTTTCGGTCTCCCAGTAAAATGACACTTACTTTCACTTTCTTTCACAATGTTGACTTCTGGATCAGATGCAGGTTTCCCACTATAAGCTGCTTTATATGGACACTCTGAAAAAACAAAGGAGGTGATATACAGGGTTTCTCAGAAAAAGGTACCCCCTTTTGACTGGAAATATGAACCAAGCATTAAGATATCATTGCTCCCCGACTTCACAGCTAAATGTATCAATGTTTAACTTAGATGCACGTACCTTGCATTTAGAAATCGTCCACCAAACACCGGAGATACAGGTTCGCAAAGTCAACATTCCCAGTGCACCCAAAGCCAGAGGTTTTGAAAAAGGGCCTAGTCATGATTTGTATCGTGGACATTTTCCAAAGTACCTGTAGACTTTAAGTTTCCATGTTTTGCTTTTGAAAAGAATAAAAGATGCATGGACATGGCGCTGATTAAACAAATACAATAAAAATGTGGTAAGAATGATAAAGTCGTGCCACATCTCCAAAATAAGCGTGCATGTGCTCCATTTCCTCTTCTTTAATAGGAAACACTTGGGATCGAATGCGTTTCCTCAAAAGAAAAGTCATTTCAAGAACAATTGAAGTAATTCAAGGTATAAATCTTTTCAAAAATAGAAAGTAAAGGTCAACGTCGAAAATTCGTTTGCAAAATGCCTGTTTGTTGTCGAATTATGGCTAGGCCATTTCTCAAAACCTCTGGTTTCAAGTGCACTCCAAATTTTGACCTTGTGAACTCATATCTCTGGTGTTTGGTGGTCGATTTTCAAATGCAAGGTATGTGCATTTAAGTTGAAGACCAACAAATGTAGCCATGAATTCAAAAAGTCCCGAAATATTATCGTTTTGTTGCCTTGTTGAGTCAAAAGGGGGTACTTTTTATTGAGACACCCGGTATAATTTGAAAAAATGATAAGGTAAGTTTTAGCAGTATTCACAGTATGGATCTGAAAGATTGGAAAAAAATCTGAGAGTTTCCAAAGATATGCTTATGAACATACCGTGAGTGTGAGAATCCACAAGAGTGTGTACACAAATCATCAGATTTTCAGAAACCCTCAATAGACGATTACGCTAAAGATGGCGGTGAGGAACTTTTTACCAAGATGCATTGCGTTCTTTAATCAAATTCCTATAGAATTGTTAAAGATTCGTAATTCGAATGCAAAGCATCTTTGTAAAAAGTTGCTTGCTGCCATCTTTAGCGCAATCATCTATTACTGCTATTCCTTCCACTGCAAGCAGCCATATTGGTTTCTGAATATCACAAACTCAAGAACAGGTGAAGGTGAAGTTGCAGCGCCAAGTGCTGGGATTGCAGAAATAGAGAAGACCTAAAGAATCCATGACCTCTTGTCATGAGGCTTATGCGGTGGGGCTCTGCCTGGGTTTGAACCAGGGAGCGCTGGTTTGAACACTGTTCTGCCTGACCATTCTGGCTGCAAAGTCAGAGGATTATACCACTGCACCATAAAACCTTCAAACGCAGGGTATCAAGGGTGAGCTTTGTGTGCAAAGCATTGATGGTGACCAGGGCCCTTTCATTTTAGTGAATAAATGTTTATGCTAGGAAAATACCATGTGTGCATGTGTTTGTTCTGATACCAAATTATTGCAAATTGCAAATCAAATATTCTGAAAGTCACCTTTTACAGCAGCTTGGGTCTCTTCAGCTGTTGTTTTCACACCTAGAACAGACAAAAACATTGTGAAAAGGATTTCATGATATCAATTGAACAGATGGACTCTTTGATCTTTTGTTTTGCACCATCTGCTTGTTGAGGGATTTTGGTCTGATATATGTTTAAAATACACATTCCAACAGCTAATCTAGTGAGAAAATTTTCATTCAATGCAGAATTCTCAACTCTTTGATGTCAGAAAAGCTTGAATGTCTCACATTGGGAAACAGCAAAACAAGGCCTAAGCTTTACCATGATGGGTTTTATCACTACAGGGTAGTTGCCAATGTGGCTGATTTTTGGCTAATTTCCTGCAGTATTAGGAAATTCCCACTGTCTTTGGGAGCCTTTAGTGGGAAAGCAAAGAAATCAGACGAAGCCAAAATCCAAGGGCACTGTTAAATTGCAGCAAAGATCAAAATTGTTTTCTTGCATAAGAATTTCTAATCAATCATTAACAATTCTTTACAAAATTCTTGTTTCTTTAGAATCATGATTGTCTGAAAAAATTCAAGTCTTTCACATCGCTCAAGAAGTCTTATTTTAATGTGAAACATTCTTGAGAATTCTAGTGAGACCTTATTCTATGTGTAGTTCTCTGGAGAGGTTAGGGGCTACTGGGGTAAAGTGGGTAGGCTGGGGTTAAATGGGTAGCGTTGACCGCTGGAAAACAGCAGACTCTCAACTTAAATCAACATTCACTATGCTATGCCAAACTCAGGGGGGGGGGTACTTGACTTAAATTTGTACGGGAGCGTGCCTCAAAAACCTTTTTTTTACTCTGCTCCAGAATGTTTTGCTCAAAATGATAACCTGTTTTAGAAAAAATTGGTGAAACGTATACTCAAAAACATGAAATTTGACTGAAAAACGACCCAATCTAGCAGAATATTCCCCTTTGACATGTTTTGACAACCTGCTCTAGTAAAATTGCCTCATTTTGATACCCGGTGCTAGAAAAAATTGGTGAAAACAATACCCTTAAAAACAGCACATCCCCGTTGGACAAATATACTAAGTACCCCCCCCCCCCCGGGATGCCAAAGGGGGGTAATTCAAGTAGTTGTAGCTTTAGAAAAACTGTTTTGTTTGCCCTTCCTATTTTACCTCAATCTTACCCATTTTACCCCAGTAGACCATACCAAAAATAGGCTATGAACATTTCTTTAGACATTAAGCAAGGCATGTGGACTCAGCACATGAGACAGTCCAGATTCACTTTCTTTCGAAATGTTTTGTAGTCTCAGCAATAAGCCTACTTACAAGTTCTAACTATGCAGCTGACTTGACCATGTGGATTTAAATGGAGCAAGGAACCAACAAATTACTGAGCTTTAAATAACATTCATTAGAAAAAAACTTCCTGGTAGAAATCAGAAAGAAAGAACATTGGTTTGGCCACATCACAAAACTTCTGCTTAAAGAAATATTTGCGTGCGACAAGCAGAAAATATTTTTGAAATCTTTCAAAATATGCTCAACAAATTTGGCTAAATTTTGTTTTTCAAGAAATGTTTTACAATGTGGCCACATGGGAAAACATTCTCTGGCAAGACAATTTCAAGTGTTTGCTGGTGGTCGGCCACACAACTCTCAGATCACCAAAATATCAAGGAACTCCATCAATGGGAAAATATATTCTTCAGAAACTACTTATTGTATCTTGCTTTGTACATTTTTACTTTATCTTCACTTGTTTCCTTTTATCATAATACTCGGAAGCTACTTGCGTAATGTCTAAACATTGGAAAGGTTAAAGGGTCTCCATTGTCAAAATGTAAACAAAATGATGATTTGCAGTTTTTTGAAACGTGATATCACACCGGATTTTCATATTTTTTTCAAAATGAAAGTTGCTGTTTGGACATAAAACATTGTACTTGACTAAGGAACAAACCAAACATTCATTCATATCTTCTACGATTGCTCGGATATAAGTGGATTTTTAATGTTCATTTTTTGATGACTTGGGTGAAGCCACTAAACAAACTGCAGAAAACAATGGATGAACAATTGATAATTGGTGACACTTGCGAGTTTACGGATTTGTTTACTGTTTGGTGAAGGAGCCCCTTTGATACAAAAATCTTTGTTTTGATGCTTACGAGGGCACAACAAGAAGTAAACATAATAAAGACTGCTATGAAACGTCCAAGGAACTTGTAAGAACTCTGAGAACTGAAAACCTGATGATGCTATAAGGCTTTCAGTGCTGGCCTATAGTGCCAGTTTCTTAACTTCTAGGTTTACATGTTCTCTGTTGCTCAAAAATGTTTGTTTGTTTGTTTGTTTGTTTGTTTGTTTCTTTGTCCACTTATTTTACATCGATTATTCACATCTAGCTTACTATATACAATTTCATATGTACACGCAAACTAATCCAAATCGATGAAAACTGTTTTCTACAATGTCATGTCACAAACCCCACTACATTCTTGCCAGCTTGTGATCAGCTTGTTTACATTTTGATAGCCCAGCTATTCTTAGATAACAGCATATCATCAAAAACTGAATGGTAAAAACATTCCTTCATTTCACAACAAGATTAACTACTACTGAGCCCCCATAATAATTTTCTGCTTCCATTTTTGTTGTCTTCTTGGCATTGTCTGCCCTGCTCTTGCACAACATGGAACCAGAAAACATTTTCAAGTTGAAAACAAAAAAGCACTGGCCAGTGCACTCTTTCATCTCTAATAAGATTACCGTTTTAAGCCCTCACAAATACTCTCTCAATAAAACTTGTTTGCCAGTATCTTATGACACCCAATGATGTCCTTGGTGGAAACCATGCAAAGTCCATGCCAGAGATTTTTGCCAAAACAATAGAAGAACAAAGAAGAACAATAGATTACCATGGATCTCCGGCCTAGGCTGCATGGATTCCACCCTGGAATGATGTCCTGTTGTGTATATTTGCAAGAAATGATGACCATGCAACAAACAAAATACGTTCACTGCCTAATCATACTAAACATAACTTAGTAAGAATACATGTGAAACACTATAAGAACACAATTTGGAATTAAATTTTAAGCTTTCAGTGGACCCTAGCCAGTTGGAAACTTTATAATTTACTTGCAGCTACCAGGCTACACATCTGCATCAGAGCTTGCTGCTAACAGCTAGAATAAAAATTTCTTTCAAAGAGAAAATTAGGCTTGGTTAATTCTGTGACTCTCAAAGATTCTAAAGTCTGCTTACAGCTTGCACCTTCCATCCATTGACACTTGCTGTTACACACAGATGGTCAAATCTCATCTTTTCCTACCGACCATAGGCGTAGGAGACAGGGCGCTGGGGGGGGGGAGCTGTAGCCCCCCCCCCCACAATGGAAAAATTTGCAAAAATCAGTCAAAAATCGGGCAGAAATCTGCCTAAAGTTAGGCAAAATTTTCTTAAACAATGGAATTTTAATCGGGCAGCCCTCCAAATTTTATCCCCCCTACACCCATGCCTGGGGCATCTTCTTCCCTGCCTGCACTTACATAACAACCAGGAAAGATGCTTTAGTTGCAAAAACATTACTGCTGTAACCACTGCTGTACTGACCAGTGCACTCTTTCATCTCCTAATAAGATTACCGTTCTAAGCCTCCGAAAAAACAAATTCTCTTTCAATGAAACTTGTTTGTCAGTATCCAATTCCTATGGCTGTTTTGAAATAATATCCTGTGTCTATTTGCAAGAAATGATGACAGTGCAATAAACAAAATACTTTATCTTTCTGTACGAAAGGCAAACGTTCATAAAACTGTCGCATAGCACGGGCATCTTCCCTATTCATTTCAGCATATAAAAAGAATTGCGTACAGTATTTCTTACGCTACCTATTTATATAGTCACAACTCGTAACAACATACATGTTGTAACAACAGTTTTAGGCCGTACATTCACATTGCTCACTTACCAACATCGCTTTGTGGCACTGCAACCTTCGTGGAGAGAACTTGGGACATAACAGGACATTTCTCAGCATACGCAATTAATGATGGGCCTGATTTTCGTAGGAATTTAGCAGGAACTCGCTTTAAAAAAGGACATTTCTTGGCGAGCTCCATCTCGAAGCTGCGAACCAAATCCAATAGGCCTTCTAGAGGAGGATTTTATTCCGTTTCTAATGGATTATCAAATGTCATCGCTGACCAGTTGTTAGAACCCAGGGCCCTAAATAAAATTGCCAAAGATTTCCGACAATGAGTTTCCAGGAATAATGCAGGTTGGGTATAAATAATAACTTTTCATAACAAACTTATCTTATCAAAGTTTCTTAACTTTCACTGAAAATCTCTGCGCTGTTGTAATGGAATGGTTCGCACTATTTTTGCTCACTTTATCTATTCTCTAGTTTCTTTCACCTATGATGATGATAAGTTTCTTATTATTTTATTCTTAGTTTTGTTGGTTCTTCTTGTTTCTTGTATTCTACACGTTTTTATAACAACCTTTGATTATCTTCAGCTAGGATTACTCAAGTTTCGAATTCAATATTAGCGTTTCTTGAATTTTCCACCACCATCCTGGTACCAAATGGCCAGAAAACCAAACTAATTTATTTCTATTTCTATAAGTTAAAAGCTGGCCCGGTCCAGGTCAAACATATAATCTATTGTACACGTATTTTTTATAAGAAACTGCCCATAAGAAACTCAACTCTCNCGTGGAACGGATAGCCTTACTTGCATCGTCGGCCTGGTTGTTGGCTTTGAGAACATTGGCCGCCATGTTTTTGCGCGGCATTCTGTTTTGTAAGCAGTTTGTTCTTCATCTGGTGATTGGCTAATGGTCTAGTCATTTCTATCAGACGTTCTCCTATTGGCTTGCACCCCTCAAGGTTCTTTCCGATTGGCTTGCACCCCTCAGTTTCAAACTACGGGTGCTCCCGCCAATTTCAAGCAACCCTCATGCAGCTCTCTGATTGGTTTGCACCAAGGCGCCTTCCTTACGCGAGTTGCACTGTGCCTGCCTCCGCAAGAGGATTTGGGAATGGAAACGCGGAGATTCCCCTTATGAATAAAGACTTTTTATTTGCGATGATCAAAGCTGCAGGAGGATGCCCTACGATAAATTTACCATCAATGAATGGGGCTCGAGGGGTAGGGGGGGGGGGCGGGCTGAGAAATGAGAATACGGTGATTTCATGAAAATTTATCATTCAACGATTTTAACAAGTAATATTTTAACTGATACTTCACAACAGAAGATTGTTGGAATCTTGCCTTTCCCAAAATTAAATGATTTCCTTGCAACTCTGACAGGTGCTTGCGCACCCGTTGCACCCCCCTGGATCCGCCCCTGCTATGATGATGATAAGTTTCTTATTATTTTATTCTTAGTTTTGTTGGTTCTTCTTGTTTCTTGTATTCTACACGTTTTTATAACAACCTTTGATTATCTTCAGCTAGGATTACTCAAGTTTCGAATTCAATATTAGCGTTTCTTGAATTTTCCACCACCATCCTGGTACCAAATGGCCAGAAAACCAAACTAATTTATTTCTATTTCTATAAGTTAAAAGCTGGCCCGGTCCAGGTCAAACATATAATCTATTGTACACGTATTTTTTATAAGAAACTGCCCATAAGAAACTCAACTCTCAGATCACCAACAAATTAAGAAACTCGAGTACTGGGAAAATTTAGGTTAGTAAACTATTTATTTTGATAAAGGAAATCCTTGACACAATTTTACTTAAATTTCACATGATTCTTGTATCATATTACTCAGAAGGCACTTGGGTAATGAATCATAATGTTTAAACATTAGAAAGGGATAAAAACCATGTTCAAATGTCTTCATGTTAGGTACTGAACATGCAGATTTGTTATCGGACCCTCTGAGAGACTCGTAAGAAATTCTGAGCACTCAAAATCTGACAATTTTAAGAAACTTTCAGTACTGGCCCAAATTCTTAGTTTCTAACAAAAAAATACGTGTGTAATTTGACAATTCTTTTTGTTTCTTGTATTCTACGCGTTATATCTCAAGTTCCTTCTGAGTAATTAAATTCAAAAAAGAAAGTTGAAACAAAGAAAATATTCTTTGCTTGGTTCCATGCCTAAATATATACTCGCACTGTGAACCATGACATTTGGTAAAGCCAATTGCTCCCATGAAACTTTGATTACGTTTTGTAAAAGATCGCAAAATTATGACGTCTTTTCACAACATTGTGGGACAGTAGCGGACACAGCTGTCAAGTTTTTGCTTTCAGGTGCCCCGCAACTTGACCAAGGATTAGGGAGGCGCACAAGGAATGCGCAAGGCGGTATCAGGCACCAAACCCGAATATGCACAAATCAGGCCAATCACATGTCATAGAAACACCAATAAACGACAATAAACAAAATTTGACATAATTTTGGCCGTTTTTAGCAGACTTCATAACACAATGGTAATACCATTCTCTTCAGCAAGAGAAATTTAAACGTTTAAGGTATTTTTAGCACGATGTTATTCGACGAAATTTTTGAAAATGTTCAGATGAAAATATTCAGCAAATGGCGCCATTCTTAAAAGAAAAAGAAAGGACATACAAACGAACAGAAAAATGTTTACTTACAATAGCAAAATGGAGGAACTGCAACTTTCGTGGACATCGTGGACATAAGTCTTGAAATGAACGGGCAAAGTCTCGAGCAAGCTGCCAGGAAGGGACTAACGCCGATGTGGAGAGCATTTGGAGGTAATTGTTGAGGTAGCGTTAGCAATTTTGTAAATTTCATTTTGCCGATTGTATCTATTCCCCTTTTCATTGGTACAATAACATCAGAATGCCTTATTACAATTCTCAGCAGAGATATATGTCTGTGGTACAGTACAATAACAGCAGAATGACACTAACACTTGCAGAAGCGACCAAGATTGCAAATTCTTGCGGTGGTCTTCTCTATATTAGTGCAATTTTTCAACAACTTTCTCTGAGGTAGCCTCCTCTATCTTCGTGCAATTTTCAACAACTTTTTCTTGAGCGATCGTTATCATGATTTTTGGCGGTGACCTCCTCTATCTTGGTGCACTTTCTCGATAGCTCTCTCTTGATTGATCTTTATCTTGTACATTGGCAATGGCAAACTCGATATTCGTGCACTTTCTTGGCAACTTTCTCTTATCCTCCTGGTTTTATGCAAGCGAAGTTCCCTCTACTTGCTGAGATTATCTTGTTTCAGCTTTCAGGAAAGATTCATTTTTGAATGACAAGCAACTTTAGATTCGTTCCGTGCACGATTCCGTTGGACTTCTTCCGCTGCTCAAAATTCTTGTTTATGGTTGGCCGTGTCGCATTCTAATTGTGTTCGGTTGGCTGTGTCGTATTCTAAGGAAATCTTGATAGGCAGTTATTACGCGGTAGACGTAATAACTGCACCTCCTTTATGTTTTCCTAGAGTGTTTTTGAGATATTTCAAGAAAAATCAGCGTTCAAATTTGATTTTATTATTTTGCATATAAACAATGATGGATAAATATGGACAGTGGCAGATTTGGGGGGAAGTGGGTGCAAGTGCCCCCCTTCACGAAAAAAACTCAGCTTGACACCCCTTTTGGAGAGAAAAGCGCGCCCCATTCTGACCCTGACGCACAATCTTTTAACTGTAATACGGTAAAAACCCGCACATAAGAACCTTCATCTATTAAGAATCTACAGCCTGAAATAATATATTTTGTACCCAATAAATAAGAACCATTTCAGGCTGATATCTTAACTAGGTTCTTAATAAAGTGTTTCATTCATTCATTAGGAAATAAATGCAATCTGTTTGCTAATCAACCTATTTCGTGAAGTCCAAAACATTACTTACAGAACTGTGATAGGGAGGGCCTGCAGTGGTAAACTGGGTAAGCTAGGGTAAGTGGATAGGGCCAAGAATGTAAATAAATTTGGCTAAGATTTAGATTCACACATTTTCCTATGTTAAGAACCTACACCCTGATTACTGGATGGGCCTCATTGCATAAGAACCTAAACAGGCTGAGTTCAAAATCTTAGGTTCTTATATGCGGGTTTTTACTGTATGGGAGAAACATGAATCCAGGCAGGCGTTATTTAGTAGAAAATCAAACGCTTTTCTTAAATAAGCGTTCAAAAATGTTCGCACGCCTTTGGCGCGCTCACATTCTTGTATGTTTTTAGTGCCCCTGAATATGGCAGTCCCCCCGCCACTCTCCCTTTCAACTTCGGGCTGGATCCGCCCCTGATTATGGATAATATAATTGGCTAAGGCTTAAAATTCCTTTGGGTGCAATCACAACTCGCTTTGTATATAGGTGTCAATGAAAACTGTCCTTGTTGGTAGAAGCGAAGGGGAATATTGCAGTTTCCTTGTTGTTTCAAAAGAAATCAAATGGTAAGCTAGGATGACGCATAAAACATTCCCCTACACAGAAAACTAATAGAGATAAGGCTATTGTTAGATCGCAGGATAGATAAGATACTGTAAAGC
This sequence comes from Aurelia aurita complex sp. Pacific, assembly GCA_004194395.1. Classification (NCBI taxonomy): domain Eukaryota; kingdom Metazoa; phylum Cnidaria; class Scyphozoa; order Semaeostomeae; family Ulmaridae; genus Aurelia; species Aurelia aurita complex sp. Pacific. The sequence continues at coordinate 72,109 of REGL01000473.1, read as the reverse complement.
TCCAGAGCCTTTTGTGTCCGGGGGCTTATTTAATTTCGTTAAAGGGGCTGGATAAGAAATACGTAAACAAATCCAAGGTTTGTGCATCAAATATCGCACTTTGAAAGGAGAAATTCCTTTGTAATTAGCTAAATTCAAAAGGTAAGATCATTATCTAGACACGGGCTGGTCTTTGGGTGAAAGATCAACGATAACGAAAATACTTGTTGGGAATCCATTTATATCGCAGCAATCCCAAAACATATGGAGCTTTAATTTGTATCAGAAGAAAGTGCAAAGGCAAATCTACAAGAGGAGACATTTATTTTGAATTTTCGTTGAATAGTCGCAATAAAATAGCTTATCAGAAAACAGCCAAATCAAAAATTTCCTCGACAGTTTCTTATCCAGCCCCTTTAAAGTGAATCAACGGAGCTAAGTAGAGGCAATCTATAAATAGGACAAAGCAAACTCCTACGCACGTGATTGTTCTTCTTGCTAAACAATGTCCACGAACGTCTCGAAATAATCAAATACAATAGGCTAATAATAGAATGCCCAGACTCCTTCCGCGCGGGGCTTTTATCTCCGTTGATTCTCTTTAAGATCGTAAAGACCCTGTTACAGACTACAAGGCTATTCTCTGGATATTCTTGAGACATACCATAAATGCAGCTAGTCACTAGAGTATACTAGTGACTATGCTTGCAGTGTAACATGCCGCAGCATATTCCATTGGATAAAAAGACCAATTAACGAGAAGGAAAAGTATATCCAATCTTGGAGGGAATGAAATCGATTTGATTTTATTACGAATATCCGAATTGCAGGAATAAAGACATGAGAAATGCCGACTGTCTGGTGACGTCATGGGGTAGCTCACTGGCAAATTTTGAAGAACATCTTTCGACGATAGCTGGAGCGCTCTCATTCAGGATAGACTTAAAGGCAATCTGTCCCCTTCGATGAATGAAAATAAAACCGATAAAGATCTCTATTGTATATTCCAGAAGTTGGTGTTAATTCGCTTTATCCAAAGAAATGAGGGTCATAGAGACTCAGTGATGCATGAATTTAGCTGCAGCGTAAATAAGGTAAATAAAGCTGTAACCAAGGTCAGAACAATACGGGACAGATTGCTTTTAACTGAACTTGCGGAGAAAATTTAAAATTGAAAATTCGACCTGAATTTTCCAATGCTAGTTTGTAAGCATTGAGCCTGTCACCTTCAAGAAAGTGGTCTTGCACCTCCTATCATTTTCTAGTGAATTGAATGAATCTAGGGATGAATCTTTGCCAAATCTACGGGGGTCATTTTACTATACATATAGTAACTAAGTAAAACGGCCATAGAACAGCGGAGAGGCAGCTACGCAGCTACGAAGTGTTTTCCCCACGTCATCTTTCGACCACAAGGGTCGTTTTTTTGGTTTTCTGAAAGCACCGACACACATATTAGGCAAATTTCGGTTCAATACAAATTAATGAAAATATGTAATTTTTGTGATTGTGTACATCATTATGTCTCCAACAGAGTTAAAAACATTATGGAACATGTTGAAAACGTCTAAATATGGTACTTAGTTGAATTTTAGTACCGAAATCAGGGCACCTGCAACGTAACAACAGTGCGATTATTGATCAAACAGGCATTTGTAATAGACAAAATCAACATAGGGCTCAAATCTTCAAAAAGGTCGGCGTAGAATTATTTCACAGTTGTCTTTGAAATAAATGGCTTGAATGGTACTTATAGGATACACTTAAATGTAAATCTGCTGCGGCAATTTGTTGATATCTTGATTAATTTTAAAATGGCAGCATTTATTATATTTGAGGCTGTGACGTCATAAAAATTTCAAATCCTAAACCAGAAGAGCTACAGATTTCTGGTTGCCACCATATCGTAGAACTCTATACTATAAACTATATTTTTCTTGAAGATTGTATCATTTTTCCTCTTTTGACATGAGATTTACGACGATTTTAAATTTTTCAAAATTTTCAATAAACTGTTTCAAAAAATAATGAAATGCCGCCAATTTGAAAGTGATCAAGATATAAAAATATTTCCAAAGCAGATTTACATCAAAAAGTGCTCTAAATTTTCTCAAGCAATCCAATTCAAAGAAAAATGTAGTGGAATTTCACACCCGCGTTTTTAAAAAATTTGAAAGGTTGGAGCCCTATGCTGACAAAATCAGCCAAGGTTTATTTTACCCATTTCAAGCCATACAACGATACCCTGAGAAGGTTTTAGTATTTCAGTATTTTTGCCCACTACTTTTTGCATTCATGCCCGGGGGGGGGGGG
>REGL01000473.1:41733-69540 GCA_004194395.1 Aurelia aurita complex sp. Pacific | reverse complement strand
CCCCCCCCCCCGGGCATTCATGGCACAACTTTTCATTGCGCGAATTCAGAAGATGTTTTATCAAGAGATTGATCACCTGATTCAGTATCGAGGTGTTATCGTCCCGAATAAGACCAACCTCGTTCCCAAGGGTATCTGCTGTTTTCCATAGGAGGCCAGACCTCAACAGATACCCTTGGGTAGCCTCACTACATAAGGACCCTCAACTTACGCTCATCTAATTGAAGTGAATTAATGTTGTTGTTGTCGCTCCAGTTGAGGGCCTTATGGACTAACTCTTCTCAAAACGGCAAAAAAATTCTCGCCAGGAACAAATTTGTTCCTGGACCAATCAGGATGCAAGACTTGAAATAACTTGATGGGATTGGCTGATTCTTCTTCAATTCAAGCTTCCCGCCAAAGGCAAACAAAAGCGTTCGAACAACGCGTTCGACTGAACTGCTGCAACGATCAAAATCTCAAAGTAACGAGCGAATTTACGAGATCTTTTGCGCCCCCAAATAACCAAAATAGCACTTATAGGTAAGACTTTTTTGCCTTAGTAGCTTGAAGAAACATTCATCTAAGTACTGATAGTTTGTTTTGCAGTGTAGCACTCCAGGAGTACCACTTTTTGCGGCATTTTAGGGTCGGTGGTTTTGAGGAAAAAATAGCAGGTAATTTAGGCCATGTCCGTTTCTGGAAGCGTAAGTCCATGAGTCGTAGTTATAGCGTCCATCAGCCTATCAATAGCGATAACCTACGAACATATAATCAGTCTAACCCTTGGGACCGGTTTACAAATTTGTAAATTTTGATCGGAATAATTAGCATAATTTGGCTGACAGCAGGTCCTTTCGAATCCCATATTCGACAATTTCGAAATGTATACTCCATGGTTCGAACACCACTCATTGTATCCAGAGCCATTCGAATGTTCTTCATTTCGACTGAACGCTAGGTTTTGAAGGTGAGAAACTTCTTTTGTTTCGAAAAGAGCCAATCAAATTGCAGAATAGCCTAACAGGCTCCAGGGTCAATGAAGGCGTTGAAGTTTACGGAAAACCTTCATTGTCACTGGGTACGAGGTTGGAATAAGACATGAGGCCATGGGGACAAATAGAATTAGAAAGAATTAGAGCATACATATTTACTTATTCATACAGGGTGTCCAAAAAGAATTGTTCGACGTTTTATTAAATATAACAAAATAACGAAATAATGAATGAGCTCCCTGTTAACATAACCATATTGCTGAGATTTTAAATTAATTTTAGACACCAGAAACTACCGGGTGTCCCAAAAAAAGTACTCCCGTTTGAAAAATCATCAAAAATAGATTTCACGGCCGATCTTCAATTTTCTTTTTTTGTCAAGTATATTAAGGACCAAATTATTTTTCAATATTTAGCCGATCTTGTAATTGGCTTAAAAAGTAGCAAATTTAGCTCTTTTTAGGGCTACCTGGTTTTGAACCATACTGCAAAAAGCATTGATGATTGCCAGATAAATTTCTTTGTGCATGTAAAACATCTAGTTTGGTCATAAATGACAGAACGAAATGCACAAAATCATTGCAGACCTCAATGATGATAAAAAATCTGAAAATTTTGACTCATAGGCAAGATTGACTATTTTGCTTAAAAACTATAGCTCAAAATAAGGCTTTTCAATGTGTAATTTGTTCTACCATCTTGCATCAAAGCAAACATTTTGTAATCTATGAATATTTTTGGGTCTTTAACAAAACAACTCAAAAAGAAAATTTTATCAAAGGTTTGATAATCAATTTTTGGTGATTTTTGAAACAGGAGTACTTTTTTTTGGGACACCCGGTAGCAAATCGGCTAAATGTTCGCGGAGTTACGGGCGTTCGAAGTTCAAACTTGTATGAAAGCTGAAACCAGACGCCCCTAAATTGCATATTTAGTGAAAGTAGAATCTCGGTTATTCAAAGGAAATCAAATGGAATTTGAAAATCACTTTCGATCAACTAGCGTTCTATAACATTGAATCAAGGCTATGTATGCGTGGAGGAATCCTGTTCAGCACAATTTGGAATTGCCCCATCTTTCGTTGATTAAGTNATCCTGTTCAGCACAATTTAGAATTGCCCCATCTCTCATTGATTAAGTTTTCATGCCGTGTTTTTAAATACTTGCAATCTTAAGTAAATTTTGGCAACGATTACAAGAATTAGATAACTTTGGAAGTCTTCTGTGGTTTGCTCTGATATCGACGAGAGGTAAAACATTGGACAGCCTTCTTAGTACCTCGATTTTAGAACGTCTTTTTGGAAAACAAGTCAGTTAGGAGCGTCTGGTTTCAGCTTTCGCACATATTTGAACTTCAAAAGCTTGTAACTCCGTGAATTCTTAGCGGATTCGCAAGATTTTGGCGTCTAAAATTAATTTAAAATCTGAGGAACAAGGATATCTAACCAGGAGCCTGTACCTTTTATCGTTATTTTTTAACATTTAATCAAACGTTGAACAATTTTTCTGAGACACCCTGTACATATTCATTTAGTTTAGTTTTGTTTCGAATTTGATTAGTTTCTTCTTATAATATAATTAGAAACTATATTTAATTATTCGAAATAAAATAAGATGACAACAACGACAACAACAACAACAACAACAACAACAACAACAACAAAGTTGAGGCATTTCCCAAAGATCTTAATATCAGGGAACGATGTTTTGAAGCTCCGTCCACACTTCATGACCAATAGGTTTCGTTCGTACTCTTTTCGCAGACTGATGACTGTGCGTCTAGAGTCCCAGTTATCGCTGACCAAAACGAGCGAAACTCGACATGTAATCAGTCTACTCTTTTCATAACTCTCGAATCATTTGTACACTTAATGCAAAGTCCCATTAACAAAACAACAACAACAACAACAACAACATGCTTTATAATAATTATTTGACGTTTGCATCCAAAATCAAGCTAGACTTATTTCGTCAACTGTAATTAGTCTGTCTGAAAGCAAAGGAGTAAATAAATGTCTGAAAGTAAAGTAAAGCCTATTTCGTCAAGTGCAGTAATGGAAGGGAAAAGCTAAATACACTCATTTTTTTATAAGAAACCCCAATATAAGAAAACGGCCGGTTCTATTTTTCGAAAGTTAAGAAACAACCCAACATGAATTTAAAAAGCTAAGAAACTTTTGTAATTTGCAGTTTTAACTTTCCTATTGCATTCAAAAATGTATTGACATTGTACAGTTATGGCAACTGTTTGGACATTATTTTGAGTGCGAATAATGATATTTAAATGTTTTGAGATCTTACTAAGTAATTTAGGAGCCCTTTTCAGACAAAAGAAAATTAAGTTACACTTCCGGCATTAAAGATATAAGAAACACGTGAGAAACTGCAGGAAGCAAACTGGCCCAAAATTTACGAAACTACCTACCAGACCTGGACCTTAGTTTCTTATAAAAAAATGAATGTACTTTACTTCCAGACGGACTTACCACAGTACGAAATTTGTATCATTGCAATGCTCTTTAGGAGACTTATTATACTTGGGACAAGTCTAAAATCATGCACATGCTTTCAAAGCTACTATATTCGAACACAAAACATTCAATGTTTTCGTCTTGTCATGCCTCCTTCAATTATTAATAATAAGGCATTTATCAATGCTAAAGAGTTCATCTAAATTATCTAAATATCTCTGATTTATTGAAACTTTTTGATACCTCTCAAAGCGGATTTAAACGCTTCACCAATATCAAGCTTGGACATTTTCTCGGCAAGAAGATCCTTTGAGTCCTCGGTGTACTGGCAACCTCGGTATCCGCCATGTTTGATGCAGTACCCCAAGAACCTATCAGAGAAAGATGACAATTACAAGAAGGTTCAACGAGCGAGGACGGAAAATGTTACAATAAGATCCACTACTTTCGACTGACATTCAAGAACAAATCGATTAGCGATTGAAGACAAAAGGAATTCCATGCCCGGTAGGTCAAATCACAAACAAAGACAAAGCAAGCCACAAAAGTTGTTCTGAAACCCAGGTAGCTAGCTCGCTTGTTGTGCATTATAGATATGGTTTTTAGGAGCAAACATGAGTATATGTTGAAAGAAAGTGGAAATTTCTTAACTTCGGTCTCAGGCATTGTATTTGTTTGGTGTTTTCCCAAACAAGTTAAGCTCTTTCGAGTGAGGTCAAATTCCAGATGGTTGACCTCTCGGAGACCTGACATAGCAACTCACCTCGCCGTCCTTTCTTCTTTCATGATCAAAACAGTCAAAACACAAAAAAGATTACTCGTTACTGTGCCATCCAAAGCTCGCAAGATCGATATGTACTTTAAACACCTCAGGCTTTATATTTTTCGGTACAACACAGAACCGGTTAGTATGCGCATATTCTGAAAGTGCAACAAGTTAAACTAATCTTACTCGTTCCAATGAGCATCTTCTGACAGAACAAAAGGATTTCCAACAACAATAAGTAGAGCTTGAGCACGAGTTATGGCCACATTGAAGCGCTGCAAAGGAAATTGAAATCATTGTTAATCCATCCTTCCGCAGGCCCGTAGGAAGCGGGGGGGGGGCAGGGGGCTCAAGTCCCCCCAATAATTTTTAAAACAATGGTGCTACGTCACATGAATTAATTAGATGTATTGTTCCTATTATTTGAAGAACAATCCCCCCCCCCAATCCGAAGCTTCTTCCTACAGCCCTGTCCTTTCGCAAACTAAACGTATATGCATGTTGGGGTACTTCTCCATTGGGGTACTCAAGAATACCTTTAGGGTATCAACTACCCTTCCGGCTGGAGTTCCCTAAATGGTGCGAAAGAACCATCTTTTCTCTTCTGAGGGTGAATTTCGTCTCCTTCAAGCAAACATCTGGGTTCAAATCAAGAAACATCGGATCATAAGTCAAATTCACAAATATGATGCAGTTTCAATCCAACATCATGTGACGTTAACATTTAAAATGCTGTTTCAGCTTCAGTTTTCATATCTACATACAAATATAATTGGAATTTACCTAAATTAAATAAGACAATCAATAAACACGGGTTGTTCAAACCAAGATTAGCGCTAATCTTGGATTAAAGGCATGATTCTGTAGTCATTTGTATAGTCCTAATCCGGTATTAGCCTAATACCAGTTTTGAACAACCGGGCCCTGGCGATATATTGATACACAGACTACTACTAGAATACACCTACACCCAAAGAAAAAGAAATGGATAGAAGAGGCACAGTACAAAACATAGAATGAGCGTGGGCTACAGGAGCAATCCACACGACAAGAGCAAAACAACAAGAAATGCAGGCCCAGCATGTGCAGGGGCGCACATTAGGGGGGTGTGGGGGGGGGGGGGGGGTGAGACACCCCCCAATAACTTCTCAGTCGGTCCAAAAATCTTCTCAAAAGTCGGTCCACAACAAAATTGGAAGGACCGACTTCGTGGACCGACTTTTTCATGGACCGACTAACCACGACAAAGCTCGAAAGGCCCACGATAGTTTGAATCAAAGTTGGTCCGACGACAGTTAGAATACTCACAAGAAGTGCATGACAATACCTGGGAGAGTCGTTTTAAGCCAAAGCAGAGGATGGCATTAAAAAATTCTTAGATGCATTGCAGAATTGTCCAGGCTTACATTTTTAGGGGCAAGCAATCATTGGCTTGTAAAAAGCGGTCTAACCCTAACACAAAATGAAAGGTGTTTGTTGTGCAAAGATTGTCCCAAAGGAACAATGCTGTTACAAATACTCAAAAACGCCAATCTGGCACTGGGGTGCCGGTGGTGGTAGTTATGTGGCGTTGGAAAACATACACTTGTGTATGAATCCCAAAAAATAAAGGAGACATGGCATGGGTTACAAATATCATCCTGGTGATATTTCAACCGGCATCCAAACTTGTACTCCCAAACATCTGGAGAGTAGATTGCTGTAAAAAAATTCGGGAAATCTCAAGCAGTTTTTTGTCCTGGTTGCGTTTTATGAAGGTAGGTAAAATTTAGAAAAATCTTCACGGGTTTCTTTTGTCTCCTTCGCATTTTAGCCGTCTGATTGGTCCGTGAAAATGAGGCTTGGGCGGTTCGTTCGGCTATGTACGACGAATTCGGCTTCGAATTCGGTTACAAGCATTCGGCTATGTACGACGAATGGTTCCTATGTTGCAATATTCACCCTTCCGTTCTTTTATAAATCTTTTGAAACCTACAACAGATGGTGAGCTTTTTATAGTATCAGGTGGGATGTTCCAGAGGATGCTACTTCTAAATGTCAATAAATTTACCAATAGACTTTTACAATGATCAAAATAGTGGACAAAATATTGGACAGAATAAAAAATAATAGAGTTAAATAGCCTTTTACAGTGTTCAAAAATGAAATGGTTCCATGCTAAGCAAACACGTTCATCTGGAGGAATATTTGGCAAATTTCTTCTCCATTTAGCGAAAACGATTGGTTTTCTGAGTTGCACATAAGGAGAGGATACTTTATATATAACTTTTTCGTGTTGTCTGGCTTTCAATTTGCGGCCCAGGCTAGATAAATTTTAGCTTTTCTTGTGTCATATGGGATATATGATTCTTAATTAAAGCCAACTCCTGTATGTATTCTACGAATTTACTGGAGAATGTATCAGAGAATTTATCAACCACAACATTGTGAAATCAAATGACATTTTTTTAAATAAAAGGGCTTGAAAGGAGCGTATGGTACTTTGGGGTATATCTCCCGCGGAAATTGTTTTATGTCTTTATTTTTTCCAAAATGGTGGCAATTTAATTATTTTTGAAAAAATTCACGGGCAAATAAAAAGAAATATTTAAATCGCCGTATATACTAAACCAACAGAGGAAAAATGATACAACCTTCAAGAAAACCATAATTTACGAAGGTCTACAATATGGCGACAAGCAGAAATCTGTAGCTCTTCTGATTTAGGAGTCAGGAATGTGATGACGTCATGGCCTCAAATTTATAAATGCCGCCATTTTGAAACTAATCAAGATATTGATAGATTTCCACGGCAGATTTACAGCAAAAAACCCTAAATTTCTTCCAAGCCATTTAATTGAAAGAAAATTGCAATCGAATTTTACACCAACCTTTCTAAAGATTGAGCTCTATGTTGGGATAGGTAGAGCGTGGAGGGCAAAAAAGGTGAAATGTAACAGGTATTTAGGACAGTCCATACCTTTGGGTTTTTCAAAAATCCAAGACGGAATTTCGAATCCAACTTGAGATATTCTTTGTTGCTTCTTACAGTTGAAATGATAATGATCCTTCTCTCTGAGCCTTGGAATTCCTCAACTGATCCGATCTTGAGCTCACTCATTTTAGGCCGGCGAGAATCTTTTTCCAACAACTTTCGAATCTTTGCAACCTGCAAATTCAATAGAAATTGAAATGGATCTGTTGGCATCAGTCGAGGGAGGGGGGCGACTCCTATAGGGGGTTTGGTACATATGTGCCTTTGAGAATTCAGAGTTAGGACCCATAACGAGGGCAAAAATTTGAAAATATGACCCCATAACCATGGCAAATTTTTGAAATAAGACCCCATAAAGCGGGCAAAATTTACCACAAGAATAGTAACACACATAGTCAATTGAAAATCTACTTAGCTACATTCCTTTTTATGAAGTTTCTTGTCATAATAGCCAATAATGATGATGATGATGATGATGAGGATGATGATGATGATGATGATGATGATGATGATGATGATGATGATGACGATGATGATGATGATGATGATGATGATGACGATGATGATGATGATGAACGTCGAAGTACACTAAAATTCCTTGACAGTGCTTCCCTTACCTGCTTCCTGTAAGGAGAGATAACACCGATCTGATCTGGGCTCACACCAAGGCTCTTCTCATCAAGCAGTGTCCTAACATACTTGGCAACTTCAACGGCTTCCTCTGGGTTGAAAAATGAAGGGCTGTTTCCCTCTCTCAGATCTTGGCCTTCTACACCATGGAAAATGACTGGGAAGTTCTTGGTTGGCAACCACATCCATTGGCAAAGTGTGGTTGTTTTGAATTCATCAGCGCNATGATGATGATGATGATGATGAGGATGATGATGATGATGATGATGATGATGATGATGATGATGATGATGACGATGATGATGATGATGATGATGACGATGATGATGATGATGAACGTCGAAGTACACTAAAATTCCTTGACAGTGCTTCCCTTACCTGCTTCCTGTAAGGAGAGATAACACCGATCTGATCTGGGCTCACACCAAGGCTCTTCTCATCAAGCAGTGTCCTAACATACTTGGCAACTTCAACGGCTTCCTCTGGGTTGAAAAATGAAGGGCTGTTTCCCTCTCTCAGATCTTGGCCTTCTACACCATGGAAAATGACTGGGAAGTTCTTGGTTGGCAACCACATCCATTGGCAAAGTGTGGTTGTTTTGAATTCATCAGCGCATGGTTCAAGTTCGTTGTCGTAGAACAGATCATTGGGTAACTGTAGGAGAGGAAATAATACGAAGCATATTTACCAAGCATTGCGAAACGTGAGGGTCTGTGTGGAGTAAGGCTAACTATGTTCTCCAGTAACAAAGCAATGAGACGTGCCGTGCCAGCATGTAGCTGCAATGTACCGGGTATCCGAAAAGTAAAATTTCACTCTTAATTAATCAAAAAAACTCGATTATCAAACCTACGATAAATTTTCTTTTTCATTTGCTTTGTTAGGACCCAAACATATTTAACCCATGAAATGTTTGCTTTCAATACTCAAAGGTTAAAAATTACACGCTCCCCTCTTTGGAGCTATACTTTTTCACAAGCAACATCGTTAATCTTTCCGAGAGCAAACATGTTTAAATCTCTTATAATCCTTTCAGTGTCACATGATAGTGTACGTTCCTTTCTGTCATTTAAGACCAAATCAATAGCTTAATAAAAACACATAAATTGATCTAGTAATTATCAGTGCTTGTTGCAAAACTAAGCAACACTAAAAAGAGCTAAATATGTTTATTCTAAAATCAAGTACAAGGTCAGCTATGTCTGCGAAAATAATTTGGTTCGTGATCTACATGCCAGAATAACATTGATGAAAATAGCATTCAAATTAGATTAGGCTCATGCGTTGAAAATGGCAAGAGAACACGATAAAGAGGCTTGCTACGATAAAGAGGCGAAAAACAATCACACAATCTCGTTTCCGTTTGCGCGATATGACGTCACTTCGCTCAAATTGCTTATTTGAATACGTAATTTCACAAATAGAAGGCGAAAAATAGTGGAAAAAAGTATCATACATCATTCACAGCAGTATTATCTTGTATTTTATCATCAATCATACCAACCCCGGACTTGCTCTTTAAGGGTAAAAAAAAATCCAAGCCCACTTACCTCCAATATGGCAGGATGCGATCGATAATTCTTGATTAGTTTTGTGATGAATCGCTCATTGTATTGCTCTTGTTCTTCTTTCATTTCAACGTCAACAATGGCACTGGCGAGAAAATCATCCAAATCATCCAAATCACCCGAATCATGATCATTAATGATATTGCCATCGTCGTCAATCATGTGTGAATCATCTGGTTGTGATCGTTGATATGGAGTACTTGTTGTCATTAGGCGCTCCAATAATGACATTTGCAAGCCATACTATGAAAAATCAAATGATAAATTCTATATTTTTGTATCGCTCTTTTGTTGGTAATTCTCCATTAAAGTGAAGACCTGAGATATATAGCGCTTGTCTATAAATAGGACAAAGAAACCCCTAATCCCTCCGTTGTTTTGCTTTCTTCCGCGACTCGCTGGGTTATAAAATACAATAGGCTATTTAATAAACCTGTGAGATCTCATCTTCTAACTCAGGTTATTCGCTTTAATGGCCTGATTACGTTGAATGGTTTATACAAGAGCACCTACCTTGTAGGAACTGTGCTTATTCCCAGTACTGATTTCGTGACATAGTACACAGAGTAATTGCTGTCCTGTTAATCCGTGTAGTGATTTTCAAATTCCAACATCTGTTAGTGTTGACCAATCAATTATCACGCTGTCTGGTCATCTCGTATAACAGTTGATCTTGTATTACATCAACACCGGAATATGAAACCAACGAATTATTCTTACGTCATTTTTACAGGACAGCAATACTCTGTGTACTATGTCACGAAAACAGTACCAGGAATAAACACAGTTCCCACGAGGTAGGTACCCTTGGTTTATAAAATAAGTTCAAAGGAAATCTAAAAATAAAATAAATCTAGTGGATGATTACAAAAATACGGTTGAACCTCAATAATGTAAACTCGGATACCTCGTATTACTCAGCACCATCGACAATTAACTATTTCCCCATACTTAGCTATAAGTAGGAATGGCTCAGTAGTAGCCCGCTTGACTGCCAGTTTGAAGGTTGGTAGTTCGAATCCCCAGCCTGCCAAATCTACCACGTAGAGAGAAGAGAGTCTCCAACTCTCCGCGATTTCAGGCTACATGAATGACGAGGTGTGGTCACATCGAGAGGAAGGACTAGGCCACTGCTTCGACAAGCTTAACTTCTCAGCGTCCTAAGACTATCTTCGGATGCCAGGTAGAAATAGACATAAAAATACTTAGCTAAAGCATTGGAATCCTTATCATTATCAAGATCATTATTAGAGCTGCTTTATATGGTGCATACGATTATGGTGGAACCATCTCCCCCACAGGTAGTTTATGGATCGCCCTAAAAGTAGTAAGTCGACAAAAGTGCAAGGTTCATATTTCTTTAATAGACCTTTTAGCTGTTCTACAAAAAAGATTGAATCAAGCGTTATTTCTACACATTTTTATACGCGACGTTCGATCGAGTGGCGTTAGAGCTCCTATCACTATTGTGAACATTCGAAAGTCTACAAAAATGTAGCAAAATGATGTTCGATTCTGATTCTTTTCAGAATAGCTAAAAGGTCTATTGAAGGCAATCAAAAGTATGATGGTGAGCCTATAACCTACCTCACACGCGACAGGCGATCTCAACACTGGTCCAAGCTGCTTTGGATCTCCAGCCATGACAAACTGGCCTCCGTTGATATTTTCTGGATTTAATAAACCCGCAATGGGGATGAGGCATTCGGGTTCCATTGCCTGTCCACATTCATCCATGAAGATATGAGTGAAATGATTCATTGGGACATCTCCCATGCTGACTAACCTAAAGGTAAAACATCTGTAATCAACACTTTAACCTAAGTTTGTTGTTAAAGTTTGTTGAATGTTTTGGTGTTTTTGCACGTTTTTGCCTTTTTTGGTACCCTTCGTTACTGCCTTATTTAATGGTGACTTACGCCCACTTTTAACACGCTGATGATGGATCTTGGAAATTAGATCCGAAACGTTCTAGTAATCATGGCTTAGCCAATCGTTTACTCACACGGATTTGTCGGTTGGATTTGTCATTTGTATTCTTGGACTTGTCATCTTTTTTTCTCTTAAAATGGAAATGCTGAAATAATCAATATTAAACTTAAAAATGATTCTATCTGTCGTCGTTCTTGCTCTGCGGTTGTTGTATGTTGTTTTGAACTGACTTGACTATCAAAGATACCATCAAAGACATACTGAAAAGAGGCGGTGTTCTTGAGACATGGACAGCAAGTGTAGACGATCGACCTAAATGGCGCAAGTTGACGTTTGAAGTAGGTGGCCAAATGGATCAGAAGAGGAAAGAGAACAACAAAAGGATGCGTGAGAAGCGACACCAGAGAAAATAAGAGCGAACTATGTCAGGCTTCTTGAACACTTCAATCGTGTATTTTTGACTTTGGACTGTAACTCATCTTATTGTTTTTGTGTTATACTCGTATCGGGTCATAGGCGTGTATATATATATATATGACTATCAAAGTAATGAGTAATTTGAGATTGTGTGAATGTGTGCCAATATACAATGCGATTTAATCATGAGTGGCAACAAAATAATGAGATGCACCCATCATGGTCCTTGTTAGAATAAACTCAGGAAAAAGCAAATAGGATTGACAAGACAGGGAATTGAAAAACTGAGCTCCCTTTTGTGTAAGAAATTTGATAAGGAGTTTCCTTGACAATTTGAAAAAGGGCGTTGTCTGACAGCCTAAAGGGAGTGGCCCAAATAAAATTCTCAAAAGAGCTCAGCGAGCTATTACACAGCTTTCATAAATCTTTTCCCTGAATCTTACAAGAGTTATGAACAATATTGCTTGACGAATTTTTCCGAATCAATATGCATGGTTCGAAGGTTCAGGTAAAAGCAAATAGTAATATGAAGTCAGAATTTCAATACAGTGGTTGATCGGGATACTGCGAACTCCCCCTTTTGTAAATCACAATTGAAAGACAATAACTCTGATTGGTTCACTGATCAATGGAATGGGTAAGGCGCTTTGGGGCACGCGTGAATTCACAAAGGAGAAATGAAAGACAATGACCCTGAAATCGTTAGTGCGCAGAATCTAAAGCACTTGAACGGGGGTCTAGCTCTTGGTAAAAACTTCCTCTCCACCATCTTTAGCACGATCCTCTATCAATGTTTCTAGTGGAGGGCCCCTTGCAAAACAGCTCCGGTAGGAGGGCAACCCTCAATATCAAATAACAAACTCCAACCAGCATCGGCCAGCTGCTATCTATCTACCTATACAGTATTGTACAACAACCTACATTGGATATTACGTACATGTTTGGTTAGTCAGTTAAAGTTCACTAGATTATTATTAGCTTAAAATTAGAAAAATGTAAGGGCTATTTTATACAATTAAATAATTTTTTTTTTATATTTCTGTTCACATTTACCGGTTTTGCGAGTGAGTAATAAAAGTAAAGCTTAGCTCGAACTAATGTCATCAGCGTCTGAATTAATTGTATCTGATTTAAAGAGCTCTTAAAAGCTGCTAATGTTCTTTGGTCTGTGATGTAAACAGGCACAGTGTTCCACAACTTTGCAGCAGTTGGAAAGTATGAAAACTTATAGATGTTTGTACGACAATAGGGTATCTGGAGAGTTGATTGACTAGTTGTGCAGGTAATCCTTGACTGAATGAATCTTTCACGTGGAATGTCAATGAGCTGATTGAGAATTTTATATGCTGTTATTGCTTTTTGCATTGGCTCTTCTTTCAATCAACGGCTCACATCCTAGTTCTTTAATCATGGCACTAGGACTGGCAAATCGAATTGATATCTGACTGGACGCAGTATCACAAGAGTGAACCATAATTTGAAAGCTATTTTAATATATCATTGCACTTACCTTCCAGCTGATGTCATCGTGCAAACAATAACACGATATTTTTGGATCTCTTTCCAGTTTGGCATCTCAAATTGTCCATCTGCGATCTTGCAGTAATTCTGAAATGTCGGAAAATGAATTGATCAGCTGAGCTGGAATTTTCTTAAATTTCCCGAAAAAATATGCATTGCAAAATTTCATCATTCTGTAAATAATTCGAGTTTGAGTTTTACAAATTTAAACATCGTTTTTGCCATGTCGAATTAAACTGTATTAAAAACAGCAGAATTTGCCGCATCTAAAAATTTAGTGTAAACATCGCTTTCGATTTTTTGCCGTGTTGGATCAAGGGCGCCTATCTTGCAGGGACTGTGCTTATTCCCAGGACTATTTTCGTGACCCAGTACACAGAGTCTGTCATGTCAAGGTCAAGATGACGTATGAATAACTTTGTGGTTTTAAATTCCGGTGTTGATGTAATACGAGATCAACTGTGATACGAGATGACCAGACAGCGTGATTTCGATTGGTCAACACTAACAGATAACGTCTTGATAACGGGCTATGCTCGAGACGTCGTACTTATTTCAATTCACATCAAAGTGTTTATATTTTACTTCATTTACTTGTTTATCATTGTACAATTGCACTACACGCAAAAAGAAGATCTTTTGCAACACTAACAGGCGTTAGAATTAGTTTGCAGTGCTTTAGTTTGTTCGTTTTTGTTTTGAAGTTGTATTTGTAAATTGTAGGTACCGTTCTTGGTGGAGGCCAGGTGATCTTGTGTCTTCTTACACCAGGAGCAGTACAGTATTTATAAATTTACCTATTCAGATTAGTTGCTTTTAATGTGTATTAGAACAGAAAGAAAAGGTTACCTTTATGTCATATTCTTGGGGAAGCGAATGAAGCGATCTACTGTATGCATTCAGCCGGAAGAGCTGGTTCTTTGGAATTGGGCATGGGTTCAATAACCGATGTAGAATCAAGTCAGCAGCGTAATTTGAGGGAGCACATGCAAGGATGCGACTGTTCGGCAACAACTTTAATACCTGGCAAATTAGAAAAGACAATTATCTGGAAGCTTCACATTAGAAAAGGTGTTGTGGCACAGTGGTGTAATCCTCTGACTTTGCAGCCAGAACAGTAAGGCGGACAGGGTTCGATAACCGGTAGGGCCCTGCCACTTGAGCGTCATGGCAAGAGATCGCGGACTCGATTAGCGCTTAGCTAGTTCTGTGATCCCAGCACTTGGCGCTAAAAAACGCAACTTCGACTTCACCTTAGAAATACAACTTGTAATGTAGCTTTCTTTAAGTGTTACTGTATGTACCGGGTGAGTAAAAAAGGCCCGGCGTTTGAGAGGCTACTGCTACCTGAATATATAAGCAATGATATTTTGCAATATCTAGTTGAATAGCAAACATGTGTAAATTATTTTTAGATTTTTTTCTGGCTGAAATTGGTCACTCCGTTAAGATTTTACAAGGGAGTTTCTAAAAAATTCCGTTCGAGAAACCTTGGAAAACGTGCCAAGTTTCACTCATGTTGTTTCCTTACAGTGATGACTTGAGAACGCTTTAGCATGTGCTATCCTCTTGTGGGAATAAAAATATCTTCCCCCTAGTATGAATAACTTATTCAGAGGGATTCCAGTCTCCCAAGAGGACAAAATGCATGAATGCATGTGAGTGTCATAATTGCTAGGAAGGAAAACAAAGGGAAATTTTGTTTATCGTTTTCCTTCATTTTTGCAGGTTTTCGAGAGGGGCTTTCTGTAGAAAATCTCTCATATGGACGGGAAGGAATGGTGGATTAAAGCCGGGTAAATTACTGAACCTAATATCGGGAATAAAACAAGACAGTTTTCAATATTATTGCTTTGATGTCGAGGGAGCAGCATTTTTTCAAATGCCGGGCCGTTTTATTGACTCGTACGCGGTAGATTGTTGATTGTCATGTATTGAGAATCAATTCTAGTATTGTATTTGATAATTTTAGGATGGTTGTTAGATAAAATGAAACTGAAACTGACGAATTCAAAGCATAGGGCTAATCTTTAAAGATGTGGGTGTAAAATTCTAGTACATTTTTCGTTGAATTGAATGGCTTAGAGCCACTAAGGATACTTTGCTGTAAATCTTCTGTGGATATTTTTGCTTTATCGACAGCAGAAGTCGATAAACTACTACTCATCCTCTAAATGAAATACATAGGATGTTAGAGGAGGGTGCATAAATGTATCCTTCATTTTGCAATAAATACTAAAATTACCCTGAAATTGCCGCATTTGTGCATTTGGACTCTTATATTATGTCTCTACAAAGTTTTTACCAACCTGTGCCTCCACGCAATAAATTCTAAAATTACCCTGAAATTGCCGCATTTAGTGCATTTGGACTCCTATACCGGGTGACCCAAAAAAAAGTGACCCAACGCAAATTGTCACAGAAAATTAAGTTAGTGGCCGATTGACATTACGAACGTTGTTCTGTCGCTAAAAGACTAGCCTATGCTTTGAATATTTTTCGCAATTTTTTCTGTCCGGTAAATTTCCAAAATTAAGGATTTCGAGGAAAAGGGCCTGCCTGAAATCCTCTAAAAGTCGTCAAAAACAGGGGATCGATTTACCGCCATTTCAACCCTTCAAAACAACGAGGGGCGTGTTTCATTTCAACCTGGGAATAGGCAACCCAGTTGGAAGTCTTCAGAGCAATTTCATAGTCCCTAGGTATTTAAAAACATTCTCAGGCAAAATGAACCATGCTCTTCGTTGATTTGAAGATCTCAAATGGCTTTAAATCGATCCCATGTTTTTGATGACTTTTTGAGCATTTCACGCCTGCCTTTTTCATCAAAATCCTTAATTTAGGAACTTAACGGTGTTCTAAAAAATTTCGAAAAATACTCATAATGTAGGCTAGTCTTTGGTGATAAAACAACATTTGAAATATTTCAATCGGTCATTTACTTTTTTTTCTATAACAGATTGCGCTGGATCACTTTTTTCTGGGTCACCCAGTATTATGTCTCTACAAAGTCTTTACCAACCTGCTTTATAGCCTCTACGCAATAAATACTAAAAGTACCCTGAAATTGCCGCATTTAGTGCATTTGGACTCCTATATTATGTCTCTACAAAGTTTTACCAACCTGCTTTATAGCCTCTACGCAATAAATATTAAAAGTACCCTGAAATTGCCGCATTTAGTGCATTTGGACTCCTATATTATGTCTCTACAAAGTTTTACCAACCTGTCTCATAGCCTCCACGCAATAAATACTAAAAGTACCCTGAAATTGCACCATTTAGTGCATTTGGACTCTTATATTATGTCTCTACAAAGTTTTTACCAACCTGTGCCTCCAAGCAATAAATACTGAAATTACCCTGAAATTGCCGCATTTAGTGCATTTGGACTCTTATATTATGTCTCTACAAAGTTTTACCAACCTGCTTTATAGCCTCTACGCAATAAATATTAAAAGTACCCTGAAATTGCCGCATTTAGTGCATTTGGACTCCTATATCATGTCTCTACAAAGTTTTACCAACCTGCTTTATAGCCTCTACGCAATAAATATTAAAAGTACCCTGAAATTGCCGCATTTAGTGCATTTGGACTCCTATATCATGTCTCTACAAAGTTTTACCAACCTGTCTCATAGCCTCAACGCAAGTGACAGTCTTTCCAGTGCCAGGAGGACCAAAGATTACGTATGGCAAAGGGCGTGAGGAGCCAGAAACAATTTTCTTCACTACCCTTAGCTGTTCCAGATTGTTCTCGATCTTTCTGTCAAAAACTCTAGAAAAGGAAGGATAATTGTTATCACTTGAATCATCAAAACAGTAAATCCTCAATTTAATCATTAGTATAGCGATTGATTCAATCACTCGTTTGATCAACCGATGAAAAAATTAATGAATCAACAATCAAATAACATGATCAACCATTGATTCATTATTCGATCACTGGATCACTTGTCCAATCAATCAATCAATCAATCAATCAATCTATCAATCTATCAATCTATCAATCTATCAGTCTATCAATCCATAACAATTGAAACAAAATCCGCCGGGCAGATCTTTAGATTTATCCTTCTTCATTGGCAACAACCTCATGATTTCTCTTAAAGGTAATGTGTCCATGTAAGTACAGCAGCGTATACACTCTAGTCAAAATGTGCTGACACGATGATGATGAAGAGCCCGAGGAGCGCACTGTGATTGGTAGAATTTAACTGAACACATGCAAAACTAGAATTTAAAATTCACAACGAGGCTGCCTGCTGTGAGACTTCGGGTTCAGCTCTGGAATCGCAGCCGCAAGTAAGGCATCAGTCTGCTTATATTAGACCTGGCTATCTTGTTGAATATACGGTAAAGTGATCACATGAAATATCACGTGAAAATAGCAAACTCGTTGTAATTACATGGGCATATTACCTTTAAAAACCAGCTTTCGCTTGCACAAGGCGGCAGTTTATCCTATGGGTTTCAAGGGAACTTTTGCGGCCTTTGCGGGCAAAAAAGTTTTCATCTAATTACTGGTAAAGAGAATTTCTTCTGCCTTCAACCAAGAGCAGCTAATGATATTATGTTACAAAATCTGTACTTGCTATTCCAATATCTTTTTGGTTGTATATATAGCCATCTTTTCAAAGACACACAAATCTGGTTAACAATTTCAATAAAAAGACATTTGTAATCACCTGATATTTTCCACTATGCTATTGGAGAGAAGAGGTGGATAGCTGACATCTGAGGTGAATTTCAAAGTAGGAAAGACTTTTCTGTCCAGCAGATCATGAGCGATATCAAGGGCTCTGTGCATCAGTCTTACCGGTCCCCGATTCGGGCTGAAGCGTACATGATAAACACGGCCATTCATGAAGCTGTCATGAAAACTAAAAAGGAGAAGATATAGACAGATTCAGCTTACGTTGTGTACACCAACATAGGCCTCAAATCTTTATAAAGGTCGGTGTAAAATTCTATTACAGTTTCCTTTGAATTAAATGGCTTGGAAGGAACTTGGCGTTTTCTGTTGTAAATCTGCCGTGGAAATTTATTGATATTTTGATTAGTTTCAAAATGGCGGCATTTATTAAATTTAAGCCTATGACGTCATCAAATTTCTAAATCCTGAACCAGAAAAGATGCTGGTTTCTGGTTTTCACCATATTGTAAGCCTTCATAAACTATGGCTTTTTTGAAAGTTATATGATTTTTCCTCCTTTGATTTAGGATTTACGATGATTTGATGGTTTCCAAAATTTTCCATCAATTTTTTCAAAAATCATTAAATTGCCACCATTTTAAAAAAAATCAAGATATCACAAAATTTCCAAGGCAGATTTACAGCAAAGTACCATAAGTTCCTTTCAAGTCATTCAATGCAAAGAAAGATGAAATAGAATTTACACCCACCTTTTTAAAGATTTGAAAGATTTGATCCCTATGCTGTGTACACCCCCTTCAGATCACGTGATTGTCCTCTCGAGGAAACTTTCAATTAGTACAATAGTTAAACACTTCGTACCATATAAAGCGTGTTGTGACTTCCGTAAACGTCACTCTCAAAACGTTCCTCGATAGTTAACTTGAACATAGGTACCTCGTCTGTTGGGATTAGTGCTTTGATAGCAGACCTATTAATCTCGAAAGCTCAAATTTGCATCCATTTGCAAAAACCAGAGCTTTGGCCTTTTGGCCTGAAGAAATTGTTGAGGCAAAGCGAATAAACCAACAATGTCCTTGACAAAATGTGAAAAAACCTTAGATTTGAATACATTATATTCGCAAGAAGTCACCCATTGTGCCACTTTAATTTCTCTTTGATATTAGTTATAAATTTCAATATGCTTCAGGAATTTGCTAGGATCAACCGGCCAAAGTTCTGGTTTGCAGGTGGAGGCAAATTTGAACCTTCAATATCAATATTTCAGCTCTCAAAGCACCAATGTCAACAAATGAGGGGTCTATGTTCAAGTTAATTATTGGGGAACATTTTTAGAGTGATTAGACATTGATTGAAGCTAAATTCACATCGATGGATGCAACCAAATCTGTCTCATACTTTTTTCGGGACACTCGGTATAAAATCACAATAAAGTGATTGCCGTCGCTTGCCTCATTCTCCGAGTAATGGAGAAAGCAAACAAGGCAAGCCATTGGTTACGGTCACACTAGGCATTGCTATCTCGCTGTATACCTTCAAACCAACGAGTTAAATACGTTGTGATATGTGACCGCATTTCGCTTTCACATGCAACACTGTTACAGCACTCTGATCCTGGGAGTTGATTCCATAGGAAAACTATCAGATGCAAAACAATGGAAGGTCCCGACCTATATTTTGGCGTTGTTTTAGAGAATAAACCAATCGCAGCCTTGCGTAGCGGTCACATGATACAGCACATCACTGTGTGACTGGGCATCGTTGTATCGTTATATTGCTGTGCTTTCTGGCGTTAAAAATGAATTGCAAGAAAATGAAGCAATTCACATCATAACGGGAAAATAAGGGTAGTGTGACCGCAACCATCAATACAACTAACCTTTGATGAAACTTTAACAAGACCCTCTCTCCTTCTACTTCATGTATGAATCCCTCGTACTCCTTGATTCTCCTATTGACACCTGCTTCCACAATCTGCTTGTTCGCTTTCTGGTCCCTTTTATTCTCCTTGATGCTCCTATTGATGCCTGCCTCCACAATCTGTTTGTTCCCTTTCTGGCCCTCTTTGTTTTGTGTCGTTTCTCCAGACGTATTCTCACGAACAAACACCGTATCACCGACAATCACAGATGGCCTATTTTCAGCTAAGCCTGGTACCTATTGGGGGAAGTACAGGGAGAACAAAACAATGACAACGCGCTTGGCGAGCTGTGGAATAAAACTACGCAGCCAATATTCAAAACTGAAATGTTGATCTATCAGTCAAAAGCTAACTTAGATGTGAATTTTTTTGTTTGGCAACATCGTTCATCTTTCAGGCAATTTAAATTTCATCACAAACCTGACCCACCATCTGATGATAGACAGAACCTAACATAGTATCCATTAGATTTTAATCGTTTGTAGTGTACCCAATTGTATATAGTTTAAGGTTGGGTGTCTTTTCTATTGGCCATTGGGTAGTCATTGTCTTTCGCTCCCCTTGGCATCGTCCCTGTAGGAAGGTATAGTAGAATGTAAGATTTATTGTAATATTCTACCGGGTGTCCCAAAAAAAGTACTCCCGTTTGAAAAATCATCAAAATTTGATTACACCGCTGATCTTCAATTTTCTTTTTTTGTGATGTAGATCATGGACCACATTATTTTCCAAGATATACCGGGTGCGCCAAAATAAACTATGCACGTTTGGCAGGCCACAATAAATCGTACACAGGTCCGATTTTGGAAATTTGTGACTTAATCGTTAGCAGAAAGCCTGAATTAGATACTGGGATTTTTGCAATTTTTTTCATTTTCAGTTTTTAGAGCTAGAAGCGAGTTTCCTAAAATGTTAGTTTTCGAAAAAGTCTGAAAACGATAAAAAAACATCGATCAAGTTTTCCAAAGAATCGACATGAATGGGCAAAGAGAGAAGTTGTTCTTGGTGATTTGGGATTTAAAAATCGACCAATTGTAATCTGCTGNGCACCGAAAGCAAATATTTCATCCTCTATGAATATTTTTGGGTCTTTGACAAAACAGCTCAAGAAGAAAATTTTATCAAAGGTTTGATAATCAATTTTTGATGATTTCTCAAACAGGAGTACTTGGGTTTTGGGACACCCAGTACATTTATAAAAAAAATCTTTTAGACCCAGAAATGAGGAAAGTGCTGGTAAAGGGATCGCATGGGAACGATTTAGTTGCCATTGAATTCCATTCTATTTCTGAAACTGACGATTGTATTGAATTTAAATGTCTATGGCAAGTAAATCATGGACCAGATATGAACGTGGAATTCTCAGAATTCGTAGAATTCTACAGGGTGTCCCAGAAAAATTGTTCAACATTTGATTAAATGTCACAAAATAATGATAAAATGTACAGGTTTCTGGTTAAATAACCCTGTTCCTAAGATTTTAAATTAATTTTAGACGCCAGAATCTTCCAAATCCGCTAAGAATTCACGGAGTTATGAGCCTTTGAAGTTCAAGATTGTAGGAAAGCTGAAACCAGACGCAGCTAACTGAGTTGCTTTTCAAAAAGACGTCTTAAAACCGAAGTAAAGGAAGACTGTCCAATGTGTTACCTCTTGTTGACATCAGAGCAAGCAAAATAGGACTTCAAACGTAGTTTAATTCTTGCAACCATTGCCGAAATTGATCAAGAATGCAAGTTTCTGAAAACATGGAATGAAAACTTAATCGATGAGAGACGGGGCGATTCCAAATTGTGCTGAACAGGATTCCTCCAAGCATCCATAACCTTGATTCAGTGTTATAGAATGCTAGTTTATCGAAAGTGCTTTTGAAATTACATTTGATTTGCTTGGAATATTCGAGATTCCACTTTCACAAAATATGCAATTTAGGGGCGTCTGGTTTCAGCTTTCGCACAAACTTGAACTTCAAAAGCTCATAGCTCCGTGAATATTTAGCCGATTTGTTAGCTTCTGGTGTCTAAAATTAATTTACAATCTCAGCAATATGGTTATCTTACCATGGAGCCCGTTCAATATTTCGTTATTTTTCAAAATTCAATCGAACGCCGAACAATTTTTTGAGACACCCTGTACTTGGTACGTACCTCAAGGCCAAATAAATTTGCTGTTTTCTTTAACTTTGCAGCCTTGATGTCATATTGTCTCACGTCAACCTCCCACTGAAGTTCTTCAAAATACAAAAGTGAATGGAATCTTTCTTTGTGATTGTTCATATCGAGGTCAGCTTCCAACAGCTCCTTCGCATCTCCGTATATGCTGCCATTACCTTTGTTGATATTTCCTCGTATATGTCCAGGGATTGGGTATTTAGCCAGGGGGACTTTGATGACTATGCTTGATCTTCTGCAATCAAAGGCGAGGAATTAAAATCACAGCCATGAAACAAGGACAGCTAATGTAATGTTACAATAGAACTCGCTACTTTTCATTGACACCCAGATACAAAGCAATTTGTGATTGCAGACAAAGGGAATTCCATGCTCGGTTGGTCAACACGTAAACAAAAACAAAGCAAGCCGCAAAAATTGCCCTGAAACGCGGGTCGCCAGCTCGCTTGTTGTGCATTCCAGAAATGGTTTTTAAGAGCAAACATTAGCACATATCGAAAGAAGAAGGATATAGCTAAACTTCTGCCTCGGGCATTTCATTTTTGTCGTACAGAAGCGGAGCAATACGTGTTTTAATTACGCCTAAAAAGTACGAGAATTGAATCCCCTCCCAATTGGCTTCTGCACAAAATAAGCAAAATGCCCGAGCCAGAAGTTTAGAGACATTCTTCTCCTTTCGATATGTGCTAATATCTGCTCTTTAAAACCATTTCTGGAATGCACAACGAGCAAGCTAAGCTGGCAACCCGGGTTTCAGGGCAATTTTTGCGGCTTGCTTTGTTTTTGTTTACGTCTTGACCAACGGAGCAAGGAATTCCCTTTGTCTGTAATCACAAATTGCTTTGTATCCAGGTGTCAATGAAAAGTAGCGAGTTCTATTGTAACATTATCTGTCCATGTTCAGCCATGATCCTTTGTGCGCCAAATGAAAAGCAAGACAAAGGGGGCCCAGGCTAGACTTATGACGATGAGTCCCTTGTATCCCTGCGGTAAATCTTGCTCAACTGGGACTCATAATGAAACAGTGAAAAAGCTGGCCCTGTAATATGCATTCATTAGTCGAATTATGATGGAACTACGGTATTTTATCTTAGGCCTTTTTCAGTCATTTTGCAACCATAAAAGTTTTTCTAAATTTGAATTTACCAATTTCTCCAAAGCTTGTAACAAGGCGAGACAAATCACAACAATACTTCGATCTTTTGGCTGTCAAGCAAACATTCATTCATTCCAATCCATCCAGTACTCTTGATGGTATGAATTTTCAAAAGTCGGAACCTTTTTCTGGCTCACCTGGTATAAATCCAAAAAAATACCGAAATAAATTGGCACAGCCCAAGACCACGGAGTACTTAAGTCACCCCCGGCTAATAATTTACAACCATAATGAGGACAGCGATGCACAAGGAATAGACAAATCCTTACATATACCTAACAGGGGGGACTCCACGGACAGTCTCCACTGATGGATCCCTCGTTATCTGATGTGGCTTGATTCGCAGATANCAAATCACAACAATACTTCGATCTTCTGGCTGTCAAGCAAACATTCATTCATTCCAATCCATCCAGTACTCTTGATGGTATGAATTTTCAAAAGTCGGAACCTTTTTCTGGCTCACCTGGTATAAATCCAAAAAAATACCGAAATAAATTGGCACAGCCCAAGACCACGGAGTACTTAAGTCACCCCCGGCTAATAATTTACAACCATAATGAGGACAGCGATGCACAAGGAATAGACAAATCCTTACATATACCTAACAGGGGGGACTCCACGGACAGTCTCCACTGATGGATCCCTCGTTATCTGATGTGGCTTGATTCGCTGATAAGGTTCGGTCGGCATGATCTCCTCTATCTCTGGATTTCCTGTCTGAGCATGCAAAAATCGGAGGATTGTGAATCCTTGGCTTCTGTCTTTTGGTGTAAATGATAATGCCAAAGGGCAGGTATGATGTCCAATATCTTTGCTTTTGTAGTACACTGTAAGTTGGTATGAGGAACCACTTGGCATTTCCAGCTCCTGAAATCAAATTTTCTTTTGTCAGGTTGGGTTTGCTCAAGTTTTCGTCTTGCAGAAGAAAGAATACACTGGGTAGTTGATAAAAAAGACAGGTGTTTGAAAAAGTTCTGCTCCCTCAATATCAAAGCAACAATATTGAAAAAAACTGTCTTGTTTTATTCCGGATATGTCCAATTAGGTTCAGTAATTTACCCGGCTTTAATCGGCCATTCCTATGATTTTCTATGGAAAGCCCCTTTCGAAAACCTGCAAAAACAAAGGAAAGATTCAAACAAAATTATTTGCACCCCACTTATTTTAGTCCAAGTTCCCTGTTCAACCCCAAACCCTATGTGTGTATCAACATTACCTTTTTTCCCTGGTGAATGTTGTGTTTGTCACCAATTGTGAAAACATTCCTTGCATTATCAACCAACTCACAATTTGTGAATTTCATTGTCAGGTTGTCATCCTCAGCATCAAACTGAATGAAAACTTTGACAGACAATCGTTTTCCCTGCATCACTGATCCAAGGTTGATGATTCCGTTGAACTTGTCAGGTTCATTTTCCTCTTGATCAGTTGTTATGCTGATGCCATTGCGGTCCGCAACAAGTTCTTTTCTATGGAGATCAAATGCAAGATACAGGTTGTGTGCAAATTGATTCTGTTTTTCTTGCAAGGAATTCTTGAGAATTACAACAAGCATTTTGTTACTTTCAAAGAATTCTTTGTTGAATTTTGTTGAAGTCATTTTTTCATCTCAAGGATTCTCTCAACACCAATTCTTCAGAACATAAGCGTACGAGGCAGGGGGGCCGGGGGGCAGTAGCCCCCCCCAACTTTAGAAAAATCATCAAAAATGAGCCCCAATCGGGCAAAAAAATGGCCTCGGTCGGGCAAAAATTATGCTGAACAATGGACTTTGTGTTGGGCAGCCCCCCTAGATTTTTTCTTCCCGCACGCTTATGCTCCAGAACACGCAGGAAAAAGATGCTCAAATGATTCTCAAGAATTCTTTTAACATTAAAGGCTTAACAGACATCGGTTAAAAGCTGGCCTTGGGCCAAGTTAAAAATGATATCAGGGGCGGATCCAGAAAATATCCTGACTACTGCTAAGGCGAGGTTATTTGAAATACTTGGGTGTGGTCTTTTGAAAATAGGCGTGGACCTTAATAACAAGATACAAGGATCTGAGAATCTGACTACTGCTTCAGCAGCAGTCGCAATAGTCTGGATCCGCCCCTGGACACCCTAGTTGTCTAATGATAACTTTCACACATGCCATTTCATTGTGTAACTAACTGAGTGCAACAGCTGACGTTTCAAAAACGAGGCAATACAAGAATCCCGCCAATCCCATTGGTTAATCGCACATTTCCCGGGGTTTTCCCGCAGCCTTGTATAATACGATACAAGGACGCGTTTTTGTCACCACAGCAACTGATTTAGGCCTGTGAGATTTACAATAAACTCAAGCGACATAACAGTTACAAAATGGGTTTGACTAAGTGATATCAGTCAAAATGAGAAGCTATNTCAATTTTTGATGATTTCTCAAACAGGAGTACTTGGGTTTTGGGACACCCAGTACATTTATAAAAAAAATCTTTTAGACCCAGAAATGAGGAAAGTGCTGGTAAAGGGATCGCATGGGAACGATTTAGTTGCCATTGAATTCCATTCTATTTCTGAAACTGACGATTGTATTGAATTTAAATGTCTATGGCAAGTAAATCATGGACCAGATATGAACGTGGAATTCTCAGAATTCGTAGAATTCTACAGGGTGGCCCAGAAAAATTGTTCAACATTTGATTAAATGTCAAAAAATAATGATAAAATGTACAGGTTTCTGGTTAAATAACCCTGTTCCTAAGATTTTAAATTAATTTTAGACGCCAGAATCTTCCGAATCCGCTAAGAATTCACGGAGTTATGAGCCTTTGAAGTTCAAGATTGTACGAAAGCTGAAACCAGACGCAGCTAACTGAGTTGCTTTTCAAAAAGACGTCTTAAAACCGAAGTAAAGGAAGACTTTCCAATGTGTTACCTCTTGTTGACATCAGAGCAAGCAAAATAGGACTTCAAAAGTAGTTTAATTCTTGCAACCGTTGCCGAAATTGATCAAGAATGCAAGTTTCTGAAAACATGGAATGAAAACTTAATCGATGAGAGACGGGGCGATTCCAAATTGTGCTGAACAGGATTCCTCCAAGCATCCATAACCTCGATTCAATGTTATAGAATGCTAGTTTATCGAAAGTGCTTTTGAAATTACATTTGATTTGCTTTGAATATTCGAGATTCCACTTTCACAAAATATGCATTCAGCTTTCGCACAAACTTGAACTTCAAAAGCTCATAGCTCCGTGAATATTTGGCCGATTTGCTAGCTTCTGGTGTCTAAAATTAATTTACAATCTCAGCAATATGGTTATCTTACCATGGAGCCCGTTCAATATTTCGTTATTTTTTAAAATTCAATCAAACGCCGAACAATTTTTTGAGACACCCTGTACTTGGTACGTACCTCAAGGCCAAATAAATTTGCTGTTTTCTTTAACTTTGCAGCCTTGATGTCATATTGTCTCACGTCAACCTCCCACTGAAGTTCTTCAAAATACAAAAGTGAATGGAATCTTTCTTTGTGATTGTTCATATCGAGGTCAGCTTCCAACAGCTCCTTCGCATCTCCGTATATGCTGCCATTGCCTTTGTTGATATTTCCTCGTATATGTCCAGGGATTGGGTATTTAGCCAGGGGGACTTTGATGACTATGTTTGATCTTCTGCAATCAAAGGCGAGGAATTAAAATCACAGCCATGAAACAAGGACAGCTAATGTAATGTTACAATAGAACTCGCTACTTTTCATTGACACCTAGATACAAAGCGATTTGTGATTGCAGACAAAGGGAATTCCATGCTCGGTTGGTCAACACGTAAACAAAAACAAAGCAAGCCGCAAAAATTGCCCTGAAACGCGGGTCGCCAGCTCGCTCGTTGTGCATTCCAGATATGGGTTTTAAGAGCAAATATTAGCACATATCGAAAGGAGAAGAATGTCTCTAAACTTCTGGCTCGGGCATTTACGTCTTGACCAACGGAGCATGGAATTCCCTTTGTCTGCAATCACAAATTGCTTTGTATCCAGGTGTCAATGAAAAGTAGCGAGTTCTATTGTAACATTATCTGTCCTTGTTCAGCCATGATCCTTTGTGCGCCAAATGAAGAGGACGACAAAGGGGGCACAGGCTAGACTTATGACGATGAGTCCCCTGCGGTAAACCTTGCTCAACAGGGACTCATAACTAAACAGTGAAAAAGCTGACCCTGTAATATGCATTCATCGGTCGAATTATGATGGACTTACGGTCTTTTATTTTAGGCCTTTTTCAGTCATTTTGCAACCATAAAGTTTTTCTAAATTTGAATTTACCAATTTTTCCAATGCTTGTAACAAGGCGAGAAAAATCACAACAATACTTCAATCTTTTGGCTGTCAAGCAAACATTCATTCATTCCAATCCATCCAGTACTCTTGATGCTATGAATTTTCAAAAGTCGGAACTTTTTTCTGGCTCACCCGGTATAGATCCAAAAAATTACCGAAATAAATTGGCACAGCCCAAGACCACGGAGTACTTAAGTCACCCCCGGCCAATTTACAACCATAATGAGGACAGCGATGCACAAGGAATAGACAGATCCTTACCTAGCAGGGGGGACTCCAGGGACAGTCCCTACTGATGGGTCCCTTGTACTTTGATGTGGCTTGATTTCATGATAAGGTTCC
>REGL01000472.1:210301-220863 GCA_004194395.1 Aurelia aurita complex sp. Pacific | reverse complement strand
CCACTCTACGCGAGCCTAAACGGGCCCCATTTTTTAAGAGTAACATTGCGAGTCCCTATTGACCAAGTGATATCAGCAAATCAAAGAACGCAGGGAAACAAGGGACGAAAAGTCATAAGTCTATCGTAATGGTAGTTGTGATTTTAGTGGAAATTTTCATTTTCAAACATCAGGCAGTGGTCATTTTTTAACGCTGGGGCTAAGGGTGGAAGAATTTTGAATTCTTTTTCAAATGAGAAATTTTGCCACCTAAGTAGACCTTTTAGCGATTCTAAAAATGATCACAATCCAACGAGATTGAAATTTCTTGAAAAGGTGAATTGAAATTAATTCCAAAAAATTTACACCCCCAAAAAATTTTATACTCCAATAAGAGAAAGCTAGAAATCAATTATTTTAAATTCTTTATACAGCGTGAAAACATTCAGTTAACAAAAATTGTGTTACAATGTGCCCCGTTAAAATAGAAAGAAAGAAACAACGAATACCACTTAATACAATATTAATTAGCAACAAAAGAAAACCTGTTAAAAAGGAAACAAAAATCTTATCGAAAGGAAAAATAATAACATTGCTACAGAAAGGAAGGCGTGAAATTGGTCGTTATAAACCTTGCTTTAATTTTTAATTTGAAATTTGATAATGAGGGAGACAGTTTGATTTGGTGATTTAGACCATTCCAAACACTCGCCCCTCGTATGGCCTAATTTCATGCTGCACGAAAACGACTTTGTGATGTCACTGAAGTCAGCAGCGCGTCGCAGCAGTTCCAGGTGTGGCCATATTGGTCCTTACGTGTGCTAAACATTGGAATTGAATTAAATGAAATCTAGGAAATCCACGAAAAACAAAACAAGCGATCGCAATGCATGCCGGCTGCCCAAGAGCCTTTAAGCTTGAAATTGGTTGGTCCTGAAAACCCAGTTGAAAGCAAATTCAAATATTGAATGAACTTTCGAGTTTCTCGATTTCAACTTTCCTTTGCCTCGGTCAAACTGATCAAACATTTCCGCGTACTTTTATCAAAATACGTACATAAGTTGATATCATTCATAGTGTGATGGACTTAAACCTTGTATTCGTTCAACGTCTTTAATCTGAATCCAATCCAATGAGCAAAGCTGAGACTTATTTAACGAGTCTCGCTGTGAGTCGGTGGTCGAACAGAACTAATTTTTCAACAAACATTTCATCCGTTTGTGCCCCTCCCCCACGTTTAAAGGGGCTGGGTCACGTAACCGTAAACAAACCTGTTATCTCTATAATCTATATTGTTGCCCACACGTGACCATTGTATTCTGCACAGATTTTGGTGGATGGGGTGAATCCACAATAAAGTTACTACTAAAAATCTACCAATATCTTTGCAATCTTACAACGTATGGTTGTTTCGTTTGTTTCTCTTTAAAGTTGAAGAGTTCATCTTCAAAATAGAACTTTCTTTTTGAGAAAAATAGTGGAAAATCTGTGTGACATGGCCTGTCAAAAAAGCTGCAAAATCGTCGTTTCGAAAGAAGTTTGTTTACCTTACGTGACCCAGCCCCTTTAAGATACTTCCTACGTCCCTGGAAGTGTACTTTCTCGTTTGTTTTTTATTCACGCCTAGAGTAAACTCTTATTGTTGAAATTTATACATTGCATGAATTGATCTTATTTATATTTCGTGTATCATTTTGGTGAAATTGGGACATTTTTAGTTGAAATATCACTGAACATCAGAAATCTTTGCGTCTGTTTATCTCGTTTCTGTAGTTTACAGTCATTTAAGCTGTCGTTGGGACTAGAACTGCCTTACTTTTCACTGCGCTTTTACTAAGATCCATTGCTAACCAAGATTCTTTGCGACCTCAAAATCGACTTTCATATAATATGAAACCATTTCTGGCCAAACAAGGACAGATTTGGTACGACAATAGCACGAGTTGGTTTTTTACACCGCAATCCAAAGCGATTACAGACAAAGGAATTCTCTCAACCAGTAATTCAAACAAGCAAAGCCGCAAAAGTTTTTCTGAAACCCAGGTAGCTAGCTCATTCATTGTGCATTCCAGAAATTGTTTTCAAGAGCAAACATGAGCATAGATCGAAAGAAGAAGGATATATCTACACATCTGGTTCTGGAAATAAAATGCCCGAGGTAGATGTGTAGATATATCCCTCTTCTTTCAATATATGCTCATTGCTTTAAAAAACAATTTATGGAATGCAGAACGGCCCTGATCGAAACGGCCCTTATCGAAGTGAGGCAGTAATAGACAATTTAAATAATGGCATTTGATTATGAGTCGCAGTTAGAAGCGTCCGGCAGCCTTTCAATAGCGATAACTACGCTAACTACGGCCATATAATCAGTCTAAGCGTAGCGTTTTCACTGCTTCAGAACAAACTGATTCAACAGAAAGAGGGAACCAAAATGCTGGAGATGACCAGAAAGAGGCTGATCCGTTGCACTTTATTTGTGGATCCAAAGTCGAATCCAAAGTTGCAACGGTAAAAGGGAGCGAGGTGGACTCGCCCAAAACATGCCCAAAACCTACAATTTTTAGTTATTCAGGTTTTAAGTACATGTTTTAGATCCACAGGAAAGACGTACGCAAATCCAATTACAAAGTAAATTACAAGTTGTTTTGTAATTAGGGAGCTGTCATAAAGTATGGAACAGACCGGGGCGGAAGGGATTCAACAGGGTCACCAAAAAACTTTTGAGAGGAAAATGTTGGGCCAACGTGGGGCCGTGGGGCCAACAAATTATTTCAAACATTAAACATGGGCCATGAAATTGTTCATTTAAAATATTCAAAGAAATTTCAGTCACTATCAATTTTCAATCACTACTGTCAGTATCACTGTCACTACTCTCTTCAGTTTCTACCATAGTGGTATCTTCTGACATTTTCATTGCTGCCTTCTGAAAGCATTGTGTAATGGTACTGTTTTCCTTTCTGTTAAACTTTTCAGGGGCTATCAATTTTTTTAGAATGTGCATTGGGGCCATGAAATTTTTTTCCTTTCTTGCATTGGGCTGCATAATTTGAAAGTGAAATTTGAAATCCCTTCCGCCCCGGTCTTTTCCATACTTTATGACAGCTCCCTTATGTAGCATTATATTTAATTAAGACTGATTAATGAATGAATGCAACTAAAATGAAACTGAAGTATAAAGTTTGTTGCTTCCTAGACTTACCCAAAGTCTACTTAGTCAAAAAAAATGTAAAAGGGAATTTCAGACAGATAGACTTGACGAGAAGACTTGAGGAAGTCTAGTTGGTTCTTTGAAAGAAGTAAAAACATTGGTGTCCAGTGTCAGACCAAATTGATGAAATAGCCATTGAACTGCGAAGGAGCCCTTTAGTGGAATGCTAATGGTATCAGATTCTTTTGGTCGCAGCAAGTTTGAAATCCGCCCTTCTCAGAAATAAATCGTCGCTGTTTCAACCAAAACATCCTTCCAGCCTTTCAGACGGCTTCAGATGTAGACAGAGCTTGGAGAAGAGAAGCTAAATCACCTACTGAATACACGAATATGAGACGTACTTAGCAGTGGAAAGAGAATAACATCGAAGCTTCGTACAAAAAGGGCCTAAACCAAGAGGTGTCGTCAAGGAACGGGCCTAACTAATCACTGTACCTTCAATCCAGTGTTGCAGTTTTTTTCCGACTTGAGGCCGCTTCATCAACCAAAAAGGTATACCAGTTTAACTAATATATGCATTTATTTTTATCAAAAGCACGAGGAATTTGTTTCCGTTGAGGGGCGTAATTTTAAACAAATTTTCAAGCTGTCCTGTCAGCACTTACTTCTTCACAATGATCCAATCAAATGACGTCATCATGCTGCAAGGTCAACCAGTAATTTTGATTCATTTAGACCATTGAGTCACTGCTAAATAAAGATATTTTCATAAAAGAATGCTTAGATTCAAATTTGCAATCTTTAAATTGAATTATGCAGACCTATGCATGATTGAGCAGGGCTGATAATTTCATAAATATGTTTCTTTCTGAGGGTCGTTTAGGGGTTCCAGGGAACAGGGGAACATGCGAAATGTATCCAGGGAACAAGGGAACATGGCCAAAATTAAAAAGGAACAAGGGAACTTCGGATCTTATCCAGGGATCAGTGAAATTTCTATCTGTAATAATTACTTCAAAGATATTTACATTCAATGCAATTTACTTCTGCCAAAGCAAAAGATGGTCCTTAAGATTCATTCTAAGCCAAAGAAACGGTGTCTCTTTGAACAATTTTCCTACACAAACTATCCCAGAATCGTCAAGACTTCCATTTTGGGAACAAGTAAACTGGATTGTGACAAACGTGAACAAAGGGAAGTGTGGTGTGGTTTGGGCAAACACTTTCTTAAATGTGGTGATTCATGAAAAACTGTTGCAAATTATGAACGTTTCTAATTTGGCACTGGTAAAGATGGTTTCTAATTTGGCACTGGTGGAGATGGGATGAAGACAGGCATTCTAAAAAAATTAACTTAATTTAAAACATTTTCCTGGGATGCCAATCTATAAAAGCAACTGTTACAAAATGATCAAAAATACTGTTTAGCACCGGCTAACATGGTATCGGTAGAACTGTTCCCAGCCAAAGTAAAGGGTGTTACCTCAGCAATTTTCCTGGAAGCTTCGCCTTCGATCCCACTCATTTTAATTACTACCCTCTCACTTTGCTGGCTCTGGCCAAGCCGCACTGAAAGGAGACGCAAATCAATGTTCAATGATGAGTTCTTTCCAAGGCTCAGAAAGTTGTTTACATGACAGCAAAGAGATGAAGATTTGTAAACTATTGGAAAGCGTAATGCTTAGCACCTGGACTGGAGCGGAGGGGTTTTGGTTCTTGAGATGACGGGGACGTGCCGCCCAACTATTAAAGGGAAGACCTATGGTTAAGGATTTTCAGTCAATTTTCATTCTCATTTCTTAAGGATTTTGGAGGGAAAGCCTGTTGAAATTCCCAGAAATCAAGTTTCATTTCGAGAGACAGTCCTCGAGATTCCTTTAAAACCGAAGAGAAAATAGCTGGGTATAGGCTGGGTAAGAATTTTCCGAGACATGTCAAATCTTCCATTTTTAGCACTTGCAAATATGGAATCATGGGATGCATTCTAAGCCAAAAGAAAGGATTCAAACAATTTCCTCGTGCTCTTCATTTATAGGATAACTGTCGCAAAACTATCAAAGTTTCCTTGTCGCTAATGGCAAGGATGATATTGGGAGATGCATTCTAAGCCAAACTACAGGGCGTGGTCCCAAAAATTTTCCTGGGTACCTTGCCCGCAGACCCCCTCATTCCAATACCCCCACATAATTACATCATTTACCCAGGCCACACCGCTGCACAAAGGAGGAAAGGTAGCTAATCACACCAAAAGTATTATCTGTCATGTCGAGGGGGGGGGTAGTATATTTGTCCGACGGGGATGTGCCGTTTTTCAGGTTATCGCTTTCACAAATTATTTTCTAGAGCAGGGTATCAAAAGAAGGCAACTTTGCTGGAGCCGGTTGTAAAAATATGTCACAAAGGGGGATGTTGTTAGATCGGGTTTTTATGTAGTCCATTTTGTGTGTTTTGGAATATAATTTTGACCGATTTTTGTCTACAATCGGCTATCATGTGAGGGGAACAATTCTGGAGCCGGGTAATTTTTTTTTCGTGCGCACATCCCAGTACAAGTTTAGGTTACATACACCCTCCCCCAGGATCTTATTCAGAAGATAAATCAGAATTGACTATCCAAGAAGAGGCGTATNGGGATGTGCCGTTTTTCAGGTTATCGCTTTCACAAATTATTTTCTAGAGCAGGGTATCAAAAGAAGGCAACTTTGCTGGAGCCGGTTGTAAAAATATGTCACAAAGGGGGATGTTGTTAGATCGGGTTTTTATGTAGTCCATTTTGTGTGTTTTGGAATATAATTTTGACCGATTTTTGTCTACAATCGGCTATCATGTGAGGGGAACAATTCTGGAGCCGGGTAATTTTTTTTTCGTGCGCACATCCCAGTACAAGTTTAGGTTACATACACCCTCCCCCAGGATCTTATTCAGAAGATAAATCAGAATTGACTATCCAAGAAGAGGCGTATTACAATCTCCTGGCACATATCTTAGAGCATAGAGATCAAGCAAGTAAAGGTAAATTACTAGAGGAAGAGGAGGAACCATACCACAAATGAAAAGATAAGACGCTCATCTAGCAGCAGTAAAGAATTTTCCAGGGTTTACACAATTTGAAGGAATGAGAATGATAACAAAAGACAAAGAAAATTCCCGGGAGCACATTTTGAGATGTTTGCCTCTCTCCTGATTGTGCGAACACTAACTTGCGATACTGATGCAAATGATGAAATGATTTTGGTTGCAACACTTTAAGAAGTAGCTTCATAACATTAAAAAATACTTTGGTCGGTCATTTGTTTGTTTCAATGTTTTTAATGTTTCATGAAAAGTCAACCCAGTTTTCTTCATATTTTTACCTTTGTCTTCCTCAAGGAAAAACGTTCAAAAATAAGCATCTAGTTAAAATATCGACTATCAATGTGAAAAATATGCCTACCAAACTCCGGGGAACAAGCGGATTCTCTCAAGGGAACAGGGGAACAAGCGGAAATTTAACAGGGAACAGGGGAACATATACCCCCCCTAAACGACCCTCATTCACAGGCAGTGTTTATGTATACAATCAAAACAATTCAGAGATATTTGGGCTAACAATCATATTTGGCGTAGTTGCCAATTGNAGGTATACCTGATGTTTCTTATATTGTTTATGCTGAGGAATAAATAATACCGACCTGAGGAAAATGGGGATAGGCATCTCCACCCCAGTCCACCCCAGTCCACCCCGTGGCACCGCCCTTGCTACTACTAGTCAAACCACAGCCTCCCCTACTGCCCAGACTCCCAATTAGACAGTGCACTTTGCAATTGCTTCTTCTTGCCTTAGAATTTTCTGGAAAGCTGTAGAAAATTAGCTTAGAAATACATCAGAATACAGTATAAAGAGAAGTTAAATTTGACGGAATAAAATTTTTGTGGTAAGATGTAAGAAAATAAGTTACAAGAAAGAACTATTAATAACCATCTACAATCTATACAATTTGTCTTATAGCTTACCACATCATTTGAAAAATGTCTACATCCGCCACTTGGAAACCAGGTCCTCTCCAATTACTTGGGCAGCTGAATTCCTCTAAGGCATCTTTGATCCCTCAACGCTCAAGATTTCAGACAATTTCTTTCAATTTTTTACTCTTGTGAGTTCTTTTTTAGGAATTCTTCCCACTCAACTCCTTAATTTGTATATTCTGGGCGTTTATAACCTGTTTTTTTCCTTCTTTGCAGGGGCAAGGGATGGAGACAGTGAATATCTTCGCTTATCAAATGCAATTAGCAACAATATTCAAACAATGACCAAATATGGTATATANCGGAATAAAATTTTTGTGGTACAGAAGATGTAAGAAAATAAGTTACAAGAAAGAACTATTAATAACCATCTACAATCTATACAATTTGTCTTATAGCTTACCACATCATTTGAAAAATGTCTACATCCGCCACTTGGAAACCAGGTCCTCTCCAATTACTTGGGCAGCTGAATTCCTCTAAGGCATCTTTGATCCCTCAACGCTCAAGATTTCAGACAATTTCTTTCAATTTTTTACTCCTGTGAGTTCTTTTTTAGGAATTCTTCCCACTCAACTCCTTAATTTGTATATTCTGGGCGTTTATAACCTGTTTTTTTCCTTCTTTGCAGGGGCAAGGGATGGAGACAGTGAATATCTTCGCTTATCAAATGCAATTAGCAACAATATTCAAACAATGACCAAATATGGTATATATGATTATTTATATACAATATACAGTAGGCCTTGCAATATTAACATGGTTTCGGTGCCTAGAATTCTTGAGACTATATTTTCATAAGATTCCTGTTTAAAAACTTTTACCTCTTCAAGAACTTATGTATTAGAACTTGAAGATTTCTTGAAAGTTGTCAAAACTTGTAAAAGAATTCTTGAGAGTTTTTGTCATGTTGATGTGTGCAAGACTGGTGCTCTATTAATCCTTTTTGTTATTAATTGTAGTTCAAGTGAAAAATCATGACATATGGAAGAAACAGACAGCCAATATAAAACAGGCCTAATTAATGTGCGCCAGTGCCACTCACAGGCACAAAATATCATTACACATTAGTTTCTGGCACCTTTACTGTAACTCAAGAATGTTTTTATTGCAGGCAAACATTTCTAATCATTTGCGCAGATTTTTTTTAATATGGCTACATCAAAGTATCTGCTGCTGTCTGGTTGTAAATTTTATTTGCTTTAGACTGTTAAAAACAAATAATCTAATCCATGAAGTTGTTTCTTCAAGAATTTTTTGTGATATTAAATTTTGTTTGTCCATAGTGGCTGCAATCCAGCGCATGGTACAACAGATTGGAACCTCAAGGGATGTTCCTGAGTTGTTTGATGACTTGTAAGATTCTGTTCTTTCTCTTTAACCTTTTTTCTTCCAAGCCCTTTTCTCATGTGTTATTCAATAAGCTATGCTGAGAAAAACTGAAGCCAAGACTTTGCTAGAAACAAGCGAGATGAGTTCTTTTTTAATCAAAAGCCAATAAAATTCTGTTTCATGAATTTAAGAATTATCACTAAATTGAAATCTCTATACATTGACCATGAATTTATTTTTTTATTAATTTTTTTGTCAAATTTATACTGTACTTATTATTCAAGGCAAGCCAAACAAAGAGACACTTCTAAGCTTGCTAAAGAGACTTCAGACTACTTGAAGCATCTTGGCTTTCTAGATGGAGGCAGCCCTCAAGAACAGGTAGGGTACAAAATCCTACCACATGTATTAATGTTCAGTTTCATCTCAAGATTCTATGAATTTTTGATAAGTCAAATAATAATTAATAATTTTTTATAAGACCATGCGTCATGAAAATTTGGGTTGAAGAGATACCTCGTGCTTTTTATGCCAGACAAGGGCTTTGCTGTGAGGTCTGCAGCAGTTCCCTTTAGAAATCGTTTTTGTGTGAAATTTTGTTGAATTCAAGCAAAACGAAAAGTATATTTTTCATTGTGTGAAAANTAAATTGAAATCTCTATACATTGACCATGAATTTATTTTTTTATTAATTTTTTTGTCAAATTTATACTGTACTTATTATTCAAGGCAAGCCAAACAAAGAGACACTTCTAAGCTTGCTAAAGAGACTTCAGACTACTTGAAGCATCTTGGCTTTCTAGATGGAGGCAGCCCTCAAGAACAGGTAGGGTACAAAATCCTACCACATGTATTAATGTTCAGTTTCATCTCAAGATTCTATGAATTTTTGATAAGTCAAATAATAATTAATAATTTTTTATAAGACCATGCGTCATGAAAATTTGGGTTGAAGAGATACCTCGTGCTTTTTATGCCAGACAAGGGCTTTGCTGTGAGGTCTGCAGCAGTTCCCTTTAGAAATCGTTTTTGTGTGAAATTTTGTTGAATTCAAGCAAAACGAAAAGTATATTTTTCATTGTGTGAAAAATGAATACAGGTACATGTACCCCAAAAACCACAAAAAAAGCAAGTTGCTATAATTTTCTTCAACTGTTTTCATTTCAAAAATGGTTTTGTGTCAATCCTGGGCTGCCAAAAACGAGCTCTTCCCATAGGTTATTGCTATTTTTTACTTGGGATTGACCGAGTACTGATATGGCAAAGTTGCTTGTTTTTCACAATGCGTACCCCAAAAGCCGCACAAACAAAAAAGTCAAGAAGATTGCAGTTGATGCACCTATGATTGTGTTATTTGGGAACAAGCCATCATTATAAATCAGTAATGGATAGAAACTATAGCTGCAAACTTATTTTCAGTGGAAGTATCTATTGCACCACAAAACCCACATGACATGTACCCCAAAAACCACATTGGTTTTTTACTTATCAGACCTTTTGGTCCATAGCAATCTTTAAAAGTGTTATTTTTCATGATTCTACATATATTTTGGAATCTGCTGACAACCCAAGCTTAACGAGAGCCATTGTGTTTTTGATTCCTTAGCAATTACAAAGTGCATGTATTTTCCAAGTATCAAAATATTGAAAATGCGAATTTTCCCTTATAATTTTTTCCATTATCATTACAAATTTTGATGTTTCTACCAGGTGCATCAAAATAAACTATGCACTTTTGACAGGCCATGATAAATTGTATACGCGACCGATTTTGAAGATTATAAGCTCTTTAGCCAAGATCTTCAATTGATGCCAGTAATTTTTGTACATTTTTTAGTCTTCTTTTTACGGAGGTATAAGCAAGTTTCTTCAAATTTTCAATTTCTAAAGACTCAACGTGAATGGACAAAGAGAGGACGTTTTTGCCATGGTTTGGGGATTTAGAAATTGATCATTTATGATCCAATGCATGAGTATTTGTTCTAATTTGGAAGGAATTTAAAAAATTTCCTGTTGAAGTTTCATTGAATTTATTCTTTGGTACAGGTTGCATTCCCAGTGTCAAGGGGGTTAAAAAGACAAACAGGGAAGC